>VDFB02392437.1:130549-191988 GCA_007258455.2 Sequoia sempervirens
CCTCTCTCCCACTCTCTCCCACCCTCTCCCACTTTCTCCCACCCTCTTCCTCCCTCTCTTCCACTCTATCCCACTCTCCCACCCTCTCTGACCTTATCCCACTCTCTCAGGTCACTCTCTCACACACTAAATCCATCTATCTCTCTCCCCTATACCCTTATAACCCTTGACCCTTAAACCCTCTACCATATACCCTAAACCTTAAAGTTAAACCCTTAAACCTTCTACCATATACCATTAATCCTTAGGTCTATGTGTACACAAATCGGATATCCGATTTGAAACGGATATCCGATTTCTAGACCATTACTTTAAAACAACAACAAATTTTGTATATATATGCTTTTTACAAATTAGATATCCGATTTGAAACGGATATCCGATTTGTAAAAATCATATATATACAACTATTTTCCTTGTTTTAAAGTAACAGTTTACAAATCGGATATCCATTTCAAATCGGATATCTGATTTGTAGACTGTTACTTTAAAACAACAACAAATTTTTTATATATATTCTTTTTACAAATTAGATATCCGATCCAAATTGGATATCTGATATGGAAAACTAGGATTGGTGTTTGCTTTGGTGGTGTGTACTGACACCCGAGCCTAAAAAAAGTCAACACGATATTTTCGCGTTTTTGGGTCGATGAAAGACGTGTTTTTTTCCTCATTGCCACTTTTTGGCATACCATGATCCTGCACATACCCTGTTGTGAAACATGATGAAAGCTATTTTATCATGATCAATGCTATGATGATCAATGTAAGTGTATGTAAAGCTATTCTAAATGTATGCAAGATTAAAAATATTAAAGCCCTAATTTCAACATATATTAAATGGTTGCAACTAAGTTACCATAGAAGCCATTAATGGATGCTCTGAGCTAATAATGCAAGATTTAAACCAAAAAGAAGCTAAATATGTTCTAAATTTCACAGATGCAAATGAGAGTGATTTTAACAGCATAAGTTTACTATTAAAATATTGATCCCTATTCAATAGATGCAAGCTCTATTTATAGAATAGGCAAAATGAAACTGATGGTCAAAATTGAAAGAATCAATCAATGGTCAGGATGGAAGGAAGATGGAGGCATGGATCATGGATTCCCATCAAGGGTTGAGGATGCAAGATGATATTTAATCAAGGGCTTACATTCATCCAAAGAAACACACTTTCAAAACTTGCATAATAAGCTTTGTTGAAAGTTTGTTACAAAAGAAATATTTGTTTTTTCAAATGAGTGCAAAGGGAAAGAATATTCCCTTTTGGAGCAAATATGCAAAGGAGGAATATTCTCTTGGAATATTCCCTTGCAAGTGGGAGAATTAGGATTAAAGTAATTTGATAATTTAAACCAAGTTTCAATTATGCAAATTAGGGGAATTTAGGATATTCATTAAATAATTAACTTATTTAATGAAATGGGGTCAAAGTGACATTTAATTAAATAATTAAGATTATTTAATTTAAATGAGAGGATTTAAGGTGTTAAAATTGAATATTTTGATTTATCCAATTTAACAAGATGAAAGGTTAGCATGAAAGGGGTAGGAAATAACCTAATTATATTAATCAGATTAATAGATGAAAATGATGTGATTAATTAAATAACTAGGCTAGTTTAATCAATTAAGCGAAAAGAGGATGGGTTTTAGGATGAAACGGTGTTAGTATACCAGATTCAAGTGCATGATATCATTTAGGATATTTTTAAGTGTCTACATTTTTCCCCTCTTTGAAGCGAGGTACTTGTTATGTTAGTTCAAAGACTAACACTTTTCGGATTAAATTTTCTGCTTAGATTAAAAAATGAAAAAAATTCTGATTTTGGATGCCCCACTATTTCCCCAGTGGAAGGAATAAGCTAGTTTCCAGCCCCCTCGAGAGATCGGGAATAAATTTTGAATTTTGGGTTGATCTCTCGACAAAGGTAAAATATAGGTTCAGGTGCCAAAACATGATGTGAGATGCCAAAAATGACCTTAGAAACACAACAAAAAGCTTAAAATAGGGTGTGAAGCGTGGAAATAGGTAAAAAAGGTCAAAACTCTAGCTGCACTCTCAAATTAGGGCAAAAAACCCCAATTTTAGGTTTAAATAGGTGATGGTCACTTTCAAGTCATTTGTGCATTCACACTTGATAGAATTGTTGCATTTTGAGCTCTAACCTCTTGACAAAATGGCACAATGAGTGCTCCCACAACACATTTCAGACTAGGTTCGAGAGTACCAAAGGCCTCCGGGTACAAGACCAATGGTATGCAATTCAAAACTTTCCTTGTATTTTGACTTTTTGATGTATTTATTAGGCTTTAAAATTTGGTCTAGGTCGGCGGACCATTGTATTGTGACGCTATTTAGAGTTTTGACTACGCTTTTTTCCTTTTTAGTGATTCCATTGTGAATGCCAACACACTTTGCAATTTAAAAATAAGGTTTTCCATTTTTCAAATTGTGACATGACTGTAATGAGCGACACCTACCCTTGATTTACAATTTAGAATTAGGGTTTTAGATTTCAAATCGCAACACTAATGTAAATAGCGACGCTAGTCACAATTTAGATTTTGAATGGACTGGGTGATTCCTTTGTCATTCTGGGGATAAAAAACTCCAAATTAGGAAATTTTAGCAAAATTTGGTGTCGTGCGCTTCATGGGTGTAGGAGGTGATCCAGCCTTTGATGCCCCACGAGCATCAATTGACTATACTTTTCGCACTGGACAATTTATCTAAGATTCGATATGAGCACCTTAGGGAGGTTAGATTGTGGTACATCACATATATGCCCATGGTGAGGACTCATCTGGCGATGATGACAACACTATGTGAGCAATGGCATATTGAGACCTTTTTGTTTCACACCTATTGGTGAGGTGACAATCACATTAGAGGATGTATGGAAAATACTGCAATTGTTGATATGTATGGGGACCATGTAATTTACAATAGTGATGCAGGTTATAATTCCTTCCACGATGTTTTTTGTTAGGACACTGTTGTCTTGGCCAACTCACAGATTGACCTCGAGATGTAAAGAGGGAACTTGTCGATCTTTAGATTGATAGTCGGTGAAGTGATTTCAAGTATCATTTACCCAAACTAATGAGGAAAATGGTTCAATCCTAGATGGGGAATAGCATGGCACCAGATGATTTTCAAATGGACTCAATATGCATGGGGTTAGTGATGTTGGCCTTGATTTATCATGATATGCATCAGTTTGTGTACTATGATGGGAGATCCATTGGTGCAGGAGTCACACTCTTGCATATATGGGCATGGGAGCATATTGTCATGCTCAGATCGATCATCCACATGGCTGATGTGGAGCAAGGTGATCCAGTTGTGTGGAGGTATAGAGGGGATGTCACTATGTAGCATATAGACCAACTTGGTATCCTCTACTGGAGCTGAGTGAGTGATGATACGACTGTGTTTAGATGGCGACCGTGGATATAAATGCCACCCTAGTATGAAGATGTGCAACAACTCTTCTTTGCTCACCAGAATCATTAAATGCAAGGTCGATAGCATACGATGATCAAGTGGTACCTATTGGATAGGGTAGTTAGATAGTTTGGTGAGAGGTAGAACATGCTCGACAAGCAGTATATGACCATTTTTTCTAGATTAGCTCGAGAGGTGACTTGGGGGCCTATGATACCACTCGACAAGGTCATTGAGGGTTTTAGATAGCTGGTTGCTAGGCCATGGGCCTATGATCAGGGGAAAGTCGATGGTCAGACGATGTTTGCATATGATGCTTGGTTTGTACTCCCTCCCAGATTGATAGATCCAGTGGGAATTCCTCCTTGAGGGAGGCCGAGAGGGAGGGGAGTATGCAAGGAAGAGGGTAGGCAGAGGATAGGATGGGTAGGGTAGAGGGAAGGGCATAAGACATGATGGATAGGATGGCCAACAACATGATGGACAGGTCTCTAGTGCCCCTCAACTACATTAGCAACCACCAACACAACAACCACCCATGCAACCACCACCCAGTTCAGTAGCCACTGTCGAGGTTAGATCCTTGAGATGTACAAATACAAGAGTTGTAGTAGCAACTACAGGTTGTGACAGTTGAGCGATATCAGGCTCGACACTAGGTTCTAGTACTTAATGATAGAGAGAGACTATGAGCGTAAGTTGAGATAGAATTCTGATGTTCAGTTGGTACAAGAGGTTAGTTGACAACAGTAGTTAGAGGCTGTCTCCCAACAACAGTCTCACCAAGCATAAGGGTTAGTTGGACATATAGTATCAACATATTTGTATGGGACGGTGAGGGAGGAGGTGGCATATTGGAAGACATTGTATTATAGAGATGTCCCTCCCCACTGTAGGCAACCTAATTTTGAGCATTGGATCCAGGTACAACCGAGTGCTTCTACCTCATTTAGGCAACCAGACCAGCTGAGAGATGGTGATAGAGGTAGCCAGGGATAGACCTCTCCTGATTTTGTGGACACCTTTTTGTATAGCCTGATTATTTATATGGACATACATTCATAGGCTCATTTTTTATAGCCTCTTGTATATTGTACATTTTGATTATATTCATACACACCAATTCAAACATTGTATTATGACAGTCATTTTTTGATATATATATATGAGATGATTCAAATTCAATATGTGATGTGCCTTTATTTCATGCTTTATGGAAATATGTATTTATTTATGCAGTATGTGATATGAGATGATCTATGATGTAATGTTTATGATATGAGATGTTTATGAGATGGATGTAATGCAATGCAATGGATGTGTTACCTTCTTTTTTCAGTATCTTTTTATGATATATTAGAACATGATATGCTTATGCAGGATGTATGTATGGATGCATTTCTCTTTGTGTAATTTTCTATGAGATTATGATGTCATGATGATACATGTATGTATATGGCCATACTTATGATATGGATGCTACGAATTATTATAAAAATGGATTAAGATGCTTAGAATAACAAATCTATATTATTCAAAATAGCTTAAATGATAATGATGATGCAGTGGACTATAATATGCTATAATGATGTGATATGTGTGCATGATGATGATTTTGTGGATGTAGGATGGATGCATTGATGATGTTTTTGTTGATTGTCATGATAGTAGGTTAGCATGGAAAGAAGATAGAAGAATAAAATGATTTGATTTGACCATTGATTTTTGAAGATTGATTCAAAAGAGTCCAACAAGTCCATGATCCACCAAGAATTTATTAGAGATGATGATGAGATGAATGATTTGCTCATATCTTGGGATTGATATTTTTCATCATTCCTTATGTTTGATATAACACGTAGACACGATGTGTCATGGTATTGATAACTAAGATGGTGTTGTATCTAGTGTAATGGACTTTGACTTTGCAAACAAATAGGATAGTTCTTTTTCAAACCTTGAAATACAAAAACCTCATCGGAATGTAGTTTAGTAGCATATAATATATCAGACCAAAGTGTACACAATAGTTAACAATATACGCCAAACAACTTCCCTACACACAACTAAGTATGCGCCAAGATTATTTTACAAGAATACCCACAAGCACAACAAATGAAAGATAATGATTGATGCCCCATTCCTTTCTCTCTAAATCGTTGAGACATCATTGAGAGGTCCTCAGAATGGGTCAATAGGATAAATCATAAGAAAAGATCAAAGACCAATAGTAAATGCTATCTATATCTCTTTCCATTTTAACATAGCTAAGGTGATTTCTGATGTTAATGTCCAGCACAGGAAGGATGCATCCTAGGACATTTTTATCAGGTGTTTTGACTAAGACTAGGTGTGTGATAAGTCATTGATACAAACTTCATTGACTCACTTACCTATGATCTATACTTTAGAGTTTGGCACTTAGGTTCTCACTTTATGACTTGCGATACTTGTTTTCTATTTGTTTTACCAAAGGTTGAAGATGATGCTCAATTTATTACATGGGTGAAAGTTTATTGTGGGTGAAAGCGAGATGGGATGGATGATTTTGGATTTTTTGGAATATTTCAATGTTTTTGGTATTTTGCAATGTTTTGAGGTTGTTTTTGGTCATTTTGAAAGTTTATGTGAATGTTTTGGTTTTTTTGATTATTTGAGGCTATTTAGGGTTTTTTTTCTAAGTTTTCCAATGTTTTTGTTTTTTCAAATTTCAAATGTTTAAGGGTTTTCGAAGATCCGATGAAGAACATAACCTATAAGAATATCCTAGGGGCCTCTAAGGCTTATCAAAGATGAGCCTTGACTACATTATACACGTAGAGACCATGTAGCTCGACTGAATTGACTTATTGTTAATGAAATATGAACACTTGATGAAATGCCAGTTTATTATGATGGACTCCTAAAGACTGACCTAGGGTGTCTCAGGGGCACATCAATGATGGCCTTGCCTACGTTCAAGCTCAAAGACTTGTAGTTTGACTGACTCAACTTATTGTTAATTAAATATGAACACTTGATGAATTGTCAATTTATTATGACAGAATCCTAAAGGACTGACCTAAGGTGTCTTGGGGCACATCAATGATGGCCTTGTCTACATTCAAGCTCAGAGACTCATAGTTCGATGTGGTAATATTTTTGTATTTTTGATGTTTTGACCTTTTTAGGGATTTTTGATGTGTTTTGGATGTTTTGGATTTTGCAAGTGTTTTTGGATTTTAATGAGATTTTATGAATTTTTTTATGATTTTCGATGAGATTTAAGATAAACGATACCTAGATCACAATGTCAATGTCATGTTATGAGATATAAGACATGGACCAAGAGTTATTTGAAAACAAGAGTGCAATAACCTTCCCCCAATGTTTAGCAATGCTTCATAGTTTAATGAACAAAATAAGATAGGTAATGTATATGCAAAGATTTCAACATAGTTTTCTCATGCTAGATATGGGTGATGGGACTTCATGGGATTAAATGGTAAAGATCCTGTTAAGAGTTTTCCATGAGTAGAGTTGAAGTATATGCCAAATCTTTGTCAATATAAAGAGAAATTGTAATATTTGGATAAAGCTAGATTGGATGGATGGAGGGACCATTGAATTTATCATGACAAGGATGAGATGCTTTTGATCAATTCTATTCATGATGCATGTTTTCCAGGTTTTCATCATAGTACTTTCCCAAATCACCACCGTAGTGGTTTTCACTAGAGGATTTTTTTTTATTTTTACTATTTTCTTGATTTTTTTGATTTTATGATTTTTAATGATTTTTTGATTTTTTAGAAGTTTTATCCTCATGTTGAACCACCTAGTGGTACTGAAGTAGAGGCCACTATCATAATGTGCTAACGATATCCTGCTTGAAGAAGTTGCTTTGCTAAGACACGAGCGCTAGAATGCAACTTTTAAGAACTCTAATATGTCTTGTGGATACCAGAATTAACCTTTTCTATGTGTGCAGATCACGATAGAGTGCCTTTGGAATCCTTATGATGAAGGGTAGCTACCAACACATGGTCAATGTGAGAATTAGATATTATGAATGGAGTGGATGGTGTCCTACATGAAGGAGTATGAGATGGATTGGGTGATGGCTTAGAACCTTTGACTCTCCAAACTTTAGAAGATGAGAAATGATGGGTGGGAAAAAAGGTTTTTGGGGAATTAGGACCAACCATTGTGTTGAGGGCCACATTGCCCACAAACCCGCAAAAATCACAACAAAAAATACCACACAGAAGATGCAAGACAAAAAAAAATGACTCACTTTCAATTATTTTCATAAAATGAAAGTACAGATTCAAAGTGTGCATTGAAAATCCCTTGAGCTCCCTTCGGGTTGATAACATTTTTTTGCTGAGCCCCAACCTGCACCTCATATTTTTGGATTTCTCTGACTCCCTTTTTTGAAGAGTATTGCTCATCGTGTCTCCACGTGTCCGCCACATGCTCCTTGCAAATATTTCCTCCCTTGCTCCTCTATCGAGCCTTGCCATGCCTCCACATGTTAGCAGCATGGGCCTTTATGAACTCGCTCCCCTTTGCTTCTCTACCAAGCTCCGCTCATGTGCCATGTAGCATCATTTCAGGGGCACCTTTTAGTGGACTCCATAGTCAATGCTCGGGACGAAGACTTCTCCATGTGTCTTCTTTGTGAGGAGTTTCATCGCAAGGAAGGGAGGAATGAACGACGAGTCCCACCTTGTCACCACATGTCCTAACCAACTCTATGGGCGAGCGACATGTGTCTACTCGAGAATTTTTTTGCTTCCACATTAGTACCACAATCATCATTCGCAAGGGATGCATCTGGTTTTAAGGTGATTGCATTCCATGCTTTAGAATATTTTTGTTGCAACGACCATGGGAAATCATTGCGATGGACATCATTGCTCGTGCCAGGGGATCTTTTCTATTGCTAGCTCCCAGGGGGTGGGATGCTTCTCTATATATACTACTTCAACTTTCCGAAAAGGGTTTTGTTCAGAGTTTGGAGAATAGACAAAAAATTATCGAAAGACACCAGGCCTTTGTATTATTTTTAGATCATTGTATTAGGATTCACAGACTGTGCCATTGTTGCCCAGCCTTTCTATTTCTTAGCTAATTGACAAAACATTATACTGTGTTGTTATTTTATTGAGTAGTTTATTTGCAGAACTTCTATAATTTCAATATAAGTTTTTTGATTCAAAACATGTCTTAGACTCTTCTTTTCGATAAATGTGCATGGAGGTTATTTTATGTTAATTAATGAACTTATTAGGCTTTTCATCTATGATATTTGTTATTTTCGAACATGTAGGTTGTTGAACGACCCCTTAAATCCCATTTGAAAGGAAGATTTACCATGCCCACACCTACATCTTAGCGCATCGCCTTAGGTTAGATCTTTATTTTATATATCTGCTTCCTTTTCCCATTCCAAACCCCCAAATATAGAAGGAGCCAACTTCTGAAAAAACTCGGAGGTCACTCAGTTTAACATAATTGGCCCCCCATTAATTGAGTTTCCCATAAGGTTGTTACTTGGAAATTTTAGGCATCAACACAAAGCTTACATGCTACAACCTCATGGGCTTGATTCATTACAACAAAATCAACTCTGAAAGGAAAATCTACTATTCAGAGCCACAATCTACACTATTAGGGCCACCTTCTACAACCCCCACTTAACCCTTTTTATTTTCCCTAATAACCGCCCTAGAATGTTCTAGAAAGTTCAAATTTCCCCCTTTGTTTTAGCACCAAAAGTCCCATAGTTTGATTTCTAGCCGAGGAAGAAATTTTTAATGAAGTTCACTTTTTAGAGGACCAACTTCATAGGGCCATAACTTTTGATTTGTGTGTCCAATTTTCTATTATTGCATATTGTTGGAAATCCCTTGATGAGCTCTACAACACATGAGCCATCGTAGGTCAGTTTGACCACTTTTTGAGTTGTTTCGGGGCCTCTAAAATTTTATATATGAATTTGAAGTTGCATTGGAGAAATTTCTTAGGACATAAACTTTAATTTCTCCCAAATCATGCAAGGTATTGAGGTGATTCTTTCGCGGCCTAATTTTTTTTTCAATTATGCTCCTTGGGGTAAATTTTTAGGTCCATATGAGCCCGTTTAGATTGACTTACTAAAAATAGTAAGTGCCCGATTTTCACTATTTTTGACACCTGAATGTCTTACACCCCTTAAGTGCCATCATGGGACTCAAAAAAACTGAAGAAAATAAAGAAAACATTTTTTTTGGGTGATGCAAGATTTCCCTACACTGCTAGATGCTCCTGCATCAGACACCCAGGGTAATTTGAAAAGTGACCCTGTCACTTCTTAGGAGTTAGAGGGAAACCAAGACAGTTAACCTCAACCTCATACAACCATGATGAATCTTCAATAGGCCTTCCTCTCCATTTCACTAAGTACTCTGCATATTGCCTATTTCTCGTGCTTCTACCCACATGGCTATCCAAGATTTATTATATCTCTTCCTTCTCTGAAGTAGGTGTTGGAATTTTCAACTATTCATTTATCAGCCCCTCCTCTATATCACCTTCATGATACTCTATCAAATCAAAAATGTTGAACATAGGAGAAATGTTTATTCCACTAGGCAACTCTACCTCATAAGCATTTTCTGAATCATGTTTCTTCAGGATCTTGCATGGTCCAAACTTCTTCATCTTTAGCTTGTTGTATGTACCAACTGAAAACCTTTCCTTTTGTAAATGAACCATGACTTCATCTCCTACCTATAACTTCTTATACCTCCTTTTCTGATCTTCCCGAGCCTTATATTGTGAGTTCATCTTGTTGATGTGTTTCTTCACTTCTTCATCCTTAGCACTACTCTTCTCCCCCTTATCCATTTTTCTCAGTTCAGAAGTAGTTCTTGGACTACTCCCATATACAATCTGGAATGGTGATTTACCAGTGCTCCTATTGATAGAATTTTTGTAAGAAAATTTTGCTTGTGGTATAATCAAATCCCATCCTTTGGGCTTATCTCCAACTAAGCATCTTAGCAAGTTGCCCAAACTCCTATTCACCACCTTTGTTTTTCCATCAGTCTGTGGATGGTGTGGGGAACTAAACTTCAAATCTATCTTCAAGTTCTTCCATAATGTCCTCTAGAAATAACCAACAAATTTGGTATCTCTATCTGAGACTATACTCTTTGGTAGACCATGTAGTCTCACCACCTCTCTAAAGAAAAAAAATTGAAACATGAACAACATCACTGGTCTTATGACACATAATGAAATGTACCATCTTTGAAAATCTATCCAACACCACAAATATGGAACCATGCCCTCTCTATGTCCTTGGAAATCCAAGAACAAAATCCATGCTAATATCCTCCCATGACCTCTTAGGTATAGGTAATGGCTAATACAATCCAATATTTGGACTTGTTCCTTTCGCCATTTGATATACTCTGCAACTTTGTACAAAATTCTTCACATCTTGTTGTAACTATGGTCAATAATAATTCTCATTGACAAGAGCAATGGTCTTATCTCGACCAAAATGTCCAGCCAATCCTCCACTAAGCTTCTCCTTGACTAGATTCTCTCTCATAGAACTCCTTGAAATGCACAATTGGATTCCTCTAAAAAACATCCCATCTTGGATTAAGAAATCCAACCATCTCATCCTATCCAATGTAACAGGTTCCAAACAAGCCTTCCAAGCTTCTGCAAAGTCTGGATCTTCTGGATACAAACTCATGAGTTCATTGAACCCAACAACCTCTATATTCATCTCTATCAACAAATTTTTCCTTCTACTTAAGGCATCCAAAACTCTGTTTGACCTTCCACTGTTGTGCTTCAGAAAAAAAGTATAACTTTGCAAAAACTCAACCCATTTTAAGTGACTTTGATTCAGCTTTCCTTAACTACTGACATACTGCAAAGCCTGGTGATTAGTATATAAAAAAAATTCTTTTGGCAACAAATAGTGTCTCGATTTCTTCAAATCCTGAACTATAGCATAAAACTCTTGATCATAGACATAATATTTCTTCTTAGCATCATTTAACTTCTCACTAAAATAGGCAACATGCTTGCCTTCTTGACTCAAAACAACTCCTATGGCAGTGTCACTAGCATCACAATCCACCTGAAAGACCTTATTGAAATCTGGAAGTACCAAAACAAGTTGCTCTGTAACTTTCTTCTTCAACATATCAAAATTTTTGGCTACTCTTGTAGTCCACTTAAACTCTTTTCTATCCCCTCTCATTGCCTTAGTTAGAGGTGCACAAATACTACTGAAACTCTTAATAAACTTTCTATAAATACTTGCTAGACCATGAAATGATCTTACCTCTGTAACACTCCTCGGGGTAGGCCATTCAATGATTGCTCTCACCTTCTCTAGATCCATTTTAAGACCCTCTACTGAGACAACAAATCCCAGATACACCAACTCCTTTTTTACAAAACTACATTTCTTCAAATTAATCAACAACTCCTCCCTTAGCTTCTCAAAAAAAATTTGGATATGCATCAGGTGCTCCTCCAATGTCTTACTAAAAATAAAAATATCATCCAAATAAACAATAATTTTTTTTCCTAATAATTCTTTTAATACCTCATTCATAAGCCGAATAAATGTGCTCGGTGCATTGGTTAGCCCAAAAGGCATAACTAACCACTCGTACAAGCCCTCCTTGGTTTTCAAGGTTGTCTTCCATTCATCTCCTTCTCTAATATAAATTTGGTGATATTCGCTCTTCAAATATATCTTCGTGAAGTACTTAGCTCCACTCAAACAATCCATAATGTCATCAATCCTTGGCAAGGGGAATTTGTACTTGATGGTGATCTTGTTGATGGCTCTAGAATCTATACACATCCACCATTCCCCATCCTTCTTTGGTGCTAGTATTGTAGGTACTACACATGGAATAAAACTCTCGAATCTATCCCTTCCGCAACAACTCTTGAACTTGTCTAGTCAACTCTTCTCTCTTTGCTAGAGTCATATGATGAGCTGCCTTATTCAGAAAATTGGCTCTAGGAATCAGGTCCATCTGATGACTAATCTTTCTTACAGGAGGCAAACCTTTCTATATGTTATCAGAAATAATAGCTTGAAACTCATTCAACAAATCTGAAACCTCTATAGGTACCTCAATAGTATCTTCTTTATCAACTCTAGGGATCAATGTAAAACACATATGCTCATGCTTCATACCTTCTAGAAACTTTCTTCCATCAACCAAACAAATTCTTACATTACTGCATACCTTTTCCTCTGCCTCTTTCAAGGGCTTCAACTTATGATGAACTCCATCCTTTGTCAAAGAATGCATGTTGGCATGTCCATAATGTACTACTCGTCAATCAAATTGCCACGGTTTGCCTAATAACATATGAAAAACATCCATAGGCATAATATCACATAATACCTCATCATAGTAATTTCCAATCTTGAAATTTACCAAACATTGTTCATTTACCAAGGCTTTATGGTCCTTTTGTAACCAAGCAATCCGGTATGGGTTCAAATGCCTTCTTCTCTCCAACCACAACTTACTAACCATTTATTTTGAATCAAGGTTATCAGTACTACCTCCATCAATAATAACATTGTAAACTTTACCTTCACACTTACGTCTGATGTGAAACAAATTCTTCCTTTGAGTTGGTTCCTTCTCATTCAGCAAGGATCTTCTAGTAACAAGAACCTCTCCTCTTTCCGCATCCTCGGAATGTGAAGACTCAATTTCTTCATCAACATGTGCAACTCATGCATTACCCTTAGGTCTTCTATTTTTCCTTCCTTGATGTTGAGGACACTCATAGGCTTTATGTCCTTCTCCACATTGGAAACAAGTTCCATGGAAGCCTCCTTTTCTTAGTCCTCATCCAGATCTTCCCCTTCCTCTTTGGTCTCCATTAGTCTGATCACAAGGACAGTAGGTGTTATCTCCTTTTTGGTTTGGGTTGCTACTGGAGCCTTCACCCTTCTTTTGATCTTAATTTTGACCTCCATATGACCGTCCACTAGTCTTTCCTCCATGACCTCCACCTTTTTGTTTGTTCTTAAACCTCTTGTTTAGTGTTCTTCAACCTTTAGAGAAAACTGATAAGTGTCCTCAATTGTGGTCATTCTTACTAGTGCCAATCCTTCCTATATGCTTGGCTTCAACCCATTAATATAACAAGAAAATTTCTCTTTATTCACCTCAGAATATCCTGTCTGAATCAGGACCTTGTGAAATTCCTCTGTGTATTCTTTCACTGTCCTTGTCCCTTGCCTCAAGCTCTTCATCTTCTTGAGCAACTCCAATTCCTAATTGAATAGAATAAATTGTTTCTTCAGTTTTGACACCATTATGTCTCATTTGGAAATTTTATGTTTCCCTTGTCTTCTTCTTTCTAACTGGACCTCTTTCCACCATATACTGGCGTGACCTTTCAATTTTGTCTTTGCAAACCTCACTCTGTGAGGATTTTCAATCTCCTCAAACTTGAAAAATTCCTCCATGTCATTGATCCAATCAATCAATTCTTCAAGATTCAGATTTCCACTAAAAGTTGAAACCTCCATTTTAGGTCTCTTCCCAATGCTTGAGATCACTCGTAGCAATCTTCTTTCTCTAGAATCCATTGGATCCTACTCTTCCTCTTCCATTTCCTCTTCTGTTTCATCTTCACTGTCATCTCTGTCTCATTGCACATCTCTTCTTCGAACCTCTTGTTGTAAGGTTTCTAATTTCCTTCTAAGGGCTCTGATTTCATCTCTAGGTGGATCTATTCCTTCCTCCACCTCCTTGGCCTCTACCTCTGCCATACTAGGCAATTCTTGGAGGCATCTTGAACTCAATCCACACTCATAGGTCTTGCTGCAACTACCTCATGTTTGATGCTCTATTATAGGCTCAAGAACTCTTGCTCTGATACCACTTGATGAGGGCCACACCACCCACAAACCCACATAAATCACAACAAAAGATACCAACACAGAAGATGTCAGACATAAAAATGACTCACTTTCAATTATTTTCAGAAAATGAAATTATAGATTCAAACCTTACATGCTATAGCCTCATGGGCTTGATTCATTACAACATAATCAAGTCTGAAAAGAAAATCTATCATTCGAAGCCACAATCTACACTATCGGGGCTACCTTCTACAACCCCCACTTAACCCTTTTTATTTTCCCCAATAACTACCCTAGAATGTTCTAGAAAGTTCAAATTTCCCCTTTTGTTTTGGCACCAAAAGTCCCATCGTTTGATTTCTAGCCTAGGAAGAAATTTTTAATGAAATTCAGGTTTTAGAGGACCAACTTCATAGGGCCATAACTTTTGATTTGGGTATCTGATTTTCTATTATTGCATATCATTGGAAAGCTCTCGATGAGCTCTACAACAAATGAATTAACTATGGGCCAATTCAACAACTTTTTGAGCTATTTTGGGGCCTCTAAAGTTTTATATCTAAATTTGAAGCTGCATTGGAGAAATTTCTCGGGACGAAAACTTTAATTTCTCCAAATCCATGCAAGGTATTGAGGTGATTCTTTCATGACTAGAAATTTTTTTTAGTTATGTTCCTTGGGGTACATTTTCAAGTCCATACGAGCTCATTTATGCCAACTTACTAATAATAATTTCCCAATTTTCACTATTTTTGACACTTGACTATCTTACACCCCTTAAGTGCCACCATGGGACTCAAACCAACTACAAAAAATAAAGAAAACAATTTTTTTGGGTGATGCAAGATTTCCCTACATCGCTGGATGCTCCTGCATCACACTGGATGTACTTCGTTCCTTGCTTGAGAAGCCTGATTTTGTATTTGAGGACGCTTTTGATGGACACCTTTCCCCTTTTGATTTTTCCCCATAGTTTCTTTGACTAATTGAGTTTTGGAGGGATGATTTTCTTTATTTTCCTTTGATATCCATTTGTATTTGATGTGTCCTTTTTTCTTTGATGATCTTCTCCTTGCTTTGATAGGAATCTTTCTTTTTATGTTTGTCCCGATTTGAGTATGAGATGATGGGTGGATGACGATTCATGATATGACTAGTTGTAATGTTGATAGTATTTTCATCATAGGGATCCTTCATGCCCCATATGTTGATGTTTTTCATAGTCAAGATTGCCCCTGACATTGTGAAGGTGTTAAAAATACCTAATCCTTTACCCTGATAATGTATCCTCTAATCCATATCTATTGAATATGACTTGTTGTGAACACATGATATTGCTATGGGTTCTTGTTGTTCGAGAATATGAACTGTTTTCTCTAATTCTATGACATTGTTATCCATTGATACTTCTTCAAAAGATTTTGGTGTTGATTCAAAAGATGTCGATGATACACAATCACTGTAAGAATCAAGAATCTCGATAGTTGCTTGCTCTAGTGTAGGAATACCAAGAATGGTAGACTCTTATTTTTTATGAAGAACATCTATATGTCCATCAGAAAGAAACATCTTAGGGGTGATATCGGGGACATCTTTGGAGTTTAAATTTTTTTGGAAGATGTCCCTTAGCTCTTGGTGAAACTCTAGGGATAGGGGTTCTTGATCCTGACTTGATTCAGAGTAACTTTCATTATCCTCAAGAGCCTCCTCTTGACATGATCCTTGGGTGGATGATATATCATCAATAAAAGAATCTCCACAACATTTTATGGGTATGGGTGTAACAAGGGATATTTCTAGATCATTTGGAACTTCTTCAACATGCCCAATCATTGAGTCATATGTGGGAGAGATATTGTAATCTGATACATACTTGATGCAATTATGGTATGAAATATTGCTAGATCTTGTTGATTGGTTTGGACTTTGTTTTAAAATAGTATCTTGATACATGTTTGATTCCTCATGTTGTGATGAATGAATAACATAAATGTGTCCCATCATGGTATCATGAGTATGGTTTAAATTATTTGAGGTTGATGCCTTTCCTGAATATTTTGCTTTCGTATGATCAGGTATAGGGTTTGAGTAAATTTTTAGATTTTCATTCCCATATTTTTGATCAACATCAATGTATCCTTGTTCAATAAGATCTTCTATTAGATGTTTGAGTCTAAGAAAATTTTGTGTGTTATGTCCTTTGTATCAATGAAATTCATAAAAATAATCATCTCTATAGCTATGAGGTTTGACTTGTGGCTCTAGTTTGAGAAATCTAGGAGTGTGATAAGATTGGACTGTATCAACCTCTTCAACACATCTTCCATAGGTTCCCCTAAGGGAGTGAATTGTCGCTTAGTAGCACTATTTGTTCTTTGTTTTCCACATTGAGTGTTTATGGTGTGGGTTTTTTCTTGTCTATGAGTAGTTAAGACCACCTTTGCATCAACAACACCATTACTAGTAACATTTTTGTTGTTGGCCCAAAAGCGGGGCTTGTCGTTAGAACTAGTGGATCAGCGATTGTCTCTATATACATGTGTGTTTCCCTATATTTAGAGCTCGCTTGATGTCAAGGGCCCTACGGACAAGCTCATCATAAGTGGTGATACATTGCATCTTCAAGTGGAAGGATAGGTCCCCATCAATGTTAGCAATGATAATTCGCACTTGTTCTTCAAGAATAGGCCACTTGCTCTTACTAACTCTTTGCCTCCATCGTTGTAAGAAATTAGTGAAGGATTCTCATTTGTTCTTTTTGAGAGTGTATAACTCTTCTAAGCTTACATCCATGTCAAGATTGAAGGAGAAGTGATCTATGAATCTATTGATGATTTCTTGAAAGGTTTTGATACCCAAAGGTAACTATGAAAACCAATCGATGGTTGGGCCTGTCAAACTTCATGGGAAGAGGCACATCGAGTAGGAATCATTGTAGCAAACCTCCATACACATGATGTTGAATTCTTTGATATGATCCATAGGATTTCCTCTCATTTTGTACCTATCAAATTTGGGGACATCAAAAATAGGAGGGAAAGGTACCATTGTGATATTTCTATCAAATGGGTATGGACATAAGTTCTATTATGTATGAGGCTTCTTCATTTTTCCCATCTGGATATATTGCATTTCTTGTGTTAATGCCTTAAGTTGTGATGCTACATCATCTTGTGGGTTTGTTGGAGAAACATATGTTACATATTGCAGGATGACGGATGGATTGTACGTGGGATTTTGATATGATGGGGTGTTGTATGGTGTGCATGGTGGTGTAGGATATTGTGAAGATGATTGTGGTGGAGGTGTTTATGTTCCTAATGTGTTTGTATTGACGATGTTTTGTTGAGGGTCATAGTAGAAACCTTGTTTCTATTGTTGTTGTTGTTGTTGTTGTGTAATCAATTTTTTTGTTGGACATACTGTTGAGTTTGCTATTGGGTTTGTTGTTGTTGTTGGGCCACTAGGGCTGCTTGTGCTGGTAAGGCTGATTGTTGTTGTGGATGTTGTTGTTGGGCCACTAGGGCTTGATGTTGGGATTGCTATTGTTGTTGTGCTGCTAAGGCTGCTTGTTGGGCTTGTTGTTGTTGGTCCACTAAGGCTACCTGCTGGGCTTGTTGTTGTTGTTGTGCTACTAAGGCTGCTTATTGATAAGCCTATTGTTCTTGCTATAAAGCTAAGGCATGTGCTTGCAATGTAGTATTAATTGGTTGTTGGGAAATATGCAATGAGTTTTGGGTGCTTATGGTTTGAGTGGGTTGTGGGTTGTTGATGAGAGGTTGGGGGTTCCATTGGTTTATCATTCCTTGTAGGATGGTGGATTGATGTGGAGGAATGTAAGATTGAGGTCCCATTTGATTTTGCATGACATGGGGGACTAAGGGGAAAGATGATGATGGTGCCATTTAGTATTGTGATGGAAATGGAACATTCAAACCTTGCAATTGATTGAAAGGGTTCCCTTGACCAAAGAGTAGGGGTTTCCCTTTTTTTATTTTAGGTGGGACCAAGGTATTACTTTGGTTGATGGGGTTTGTGATCAAGGGGTTGGTTTTATTTGGGTTGATGATGGATTGGATAGATTGGTTTTGGGAAATCGATGGTTTTGATGTATGAATGTGAGGATTGGATGAAGATGTCCCATGTTGCATTAAAGGCTGATTTTGTGTAAGGGTATTAACTTTCCCTTGTTGTCCTATTTGAGGTACTTGGTTCACATTACCTTGTGTAACATTAGGAACACTTGGGGTATTTGTGGTGATGGATGAAGATGGTTGTGCTTGAAATGTTGAGGTTGTTGTGGTGTCATGGAATGTAAATGTTTTTCCAAATTTTGGTGTCCAAATTGTGTTTTGGGGAAGGTTAGTGTTTAACAGAATGATTGTGTTATGAATACCCACAATTGTGTTTGTTCCTAGAAATGAAGTGAGACCAAGGTTTCTTCCTAGCCTAGTTGCAAGACTAGATGTTAAGGGTTGACTTGGAACAAGGGATGGAGTTGGTTGAATCGTAGATTGGGTTAACCTTAGTGTCAAATTTGGCATGGGAAAATTTGGATAATTTTGTTTATACTCAAGGAGTTTTTCTTTAGTAAGTTGAAGTGATATGGTCCTACCAGATCTTGGATTTGTTGTGCGGGGGTAGAATGACCACTTGGATCAAATTCTTGAGGGTTGGTATTACTGATGGTGGATGATACTTTGGTTTTCTCCATGATTCTCTTGTGTTGTGATATTTTTGTTACCATAAATTGTGGCTCACCTATGGGAGAGTTATGTTGATATTTGTAATGTTTAAACTCTCTAGTTGACTCAAATTTAGGTAGAAGGGACGTTCTAAGTAATTTTGGAGCAATGATGTGAGTGGGAGATAAAAAGATGAATGATATGGGAAGTGATCTTTGCAGATGTTTTGGGACAACACTTTTGACTATAGGTTTTATGATTGATGTTTGGATAAAGGATGTTGATGAACTTGTGAATCTTTAGGGTAGACTTGTGACCTTCAAGATAAACTAGTCCACAATGATAAATAACTTAACTAAGTGCATGGGAAAGGATTCATTTCACATACTAAGTAGCTAAGTTAGGGTTTGGGTTGATAGATGTCTAAGTCCAAAGTGTTAGTGTGTCCAAAAGTTTGCAAATTTTGGTGAAGTGAAATAGGATGGAATATGATGAAGGATGGATGAAATGTTTGACCCAATGTTGACCTAGAATGAACCTTTGTTTTCCAAGACCAAGGTAGTGATAAACACGCTATACCTCTAAAGTGATCAAACCATAAGAACTCAATTATTTCAAATGAGAAGTGCTTGTGAAATGCGTAGATCTGGTTGTCTATGAAATAGTGTAGAAAATGTCTCCTTATTGATCTATCTCGGTTGCAATGATTCCTTAAAATACATCTCCAAATATAGTTTGCACTATGATGTCTAAGTTTGAAATAGTGGAATATAGACCTTCTCTTGGGCATTTTGACTTTGTGAGAGATCATTTAGAGAAGCACAAAATTATGAAAAAGAGGATATTTATTGCCAAATAGGAAGTGGTAATATGGGCCTTCTGGCCATAATATCAACATTTTCCTCTTTTTTCGTCTAAGGTGTTTGCTATGTTTCTCCACTGGCTTGGTGTTTCCTTTGTTTCAAAAGTGAAGCTCCTCAAACTACTAATTATATCTATTTGTTCTCCTTCAATTAGTTCAAAGTTTGGTTGTATGATAGCAGGTGTAAGGTTTGGTTGTTCAACTAGAGCAAGCAGATGCCAAATGGTCATGTGGGGTTCAATTTTTCAATTTATCTTGCTTAATGAGTTTCTTTTTACCACAAACACTTGTCTTGCTAAGTTTCAAACTAAATTTCCATGTCAAAAATATCATTCATTTCACAAAGTCTATTTTGTGAAAAGGATGAAGTTAGGAGCATAGTTACCTAGGTTAACTTTGGGAAGTATGGATTGAGATGTAATTCAAGATATTTAGAAGTCTCTAAGAATAAATCCTTAGGACAAGCATCAATATCAAGGATTCTTTCAAAGGGTATCCATAGACCAAAGGGTTTGAATATTTTGAGAAAGATTTGTGATGCTTGTTTGCAATGTTTTGGAACCAAGAAAAGTATTAAATTGACTCACAAGCATGAGCAATCCTAGTTCAGGTGCGTATTTCTTAGTAGGCTTACCATCATCCCCTAAGAGATGATTAATCCATGAAGATAGAATGGAAAAATAGGATATGTCAAGGAAATGTACAGTCTTGACACGCTAAGAAAAGGAGTCCCTTCCCCATTTGCTTTATTGCCTCAACCAAAAAATGAACATGGTAAGTAACTTTTGGGAGTGGTGTGCCTCCCATGCACACACTTTGAAGGAAATGGTGATTCATTACTAACAAGGTTCTTAATATGGACTTTCGGGATAAACTAGTGTTATACATGTGGCGATTCACTCAATTAAGAGGCCTCCCAAACCTTAGAAATATCTAAGGGTTTTAACACATCACAAGGATACTAAGGGAGAAATTCATCAGTATAGGACATCAACACTAGTTGGTTAATTAATTCCCTCACAACCAATTATTTATATAGCTGGCCGAAATGAAAATACCACTTGGGTTGTTCCCTCTCACATGTTGGGAGGTAGGCCCTCTAAAGGTAACACATGTTTGAAGCTTAAAATTATTTTCATCACCCAATATTTCCAAAAGGTATGAGGGGAGAGGATAGGAACTTCCAAGAAAAAAAAAGGTGTACTTGTGTGTTTATCTTCACCCAAGATTGCACAAAGTGCAAGGGGAGAGGATATGCACAAGCAGCATACACAAGAAAATTAGACACATATTCATTTTAACCTTGACAAGCATAATGAATTTTAAGCACCAAATAAAGTGTTTTAGATTGTTCAATTTTAAGCCAACATCACAAAATGAGGATATGAGGGTTCAATTTTAACCAATTTGAACAATTATTTTAAACCCAAAGGAAATTTATTTGGTCCTAAAATGTGAAATGAAGCATCATGAAAATGGGTTATAATTGCCCCATACGTGTCAAAACACTTGTTTATAATTATAATCAAATAAAAATATGCTTTCACTTCAAATTTTGTTGCCCAAACCTACAAAACCAATTAGCCTAAAAAAAGCAAAAACCAAAAGTCAGTGACATGTTAAAGAGTAGCTAAAATAAAAAATTTAAAACACATGATGCCAAATTTTAGTCACTATTTTTGCTTACTAGTAAAAAGCATGACTATTTGCAAAGGCATCACCATAATTCAAAAAAGTGTCACTTTGGTGAGAAAAAGTGTTGCTCTATAGTGAAACAGGGACGATGATAGTGTTGCTATTTTGGAGGCGTCATTGTTTTCAAATCTTTGATACCTAGCTAGAAAGTATTAGCGTTGTAATTTTTTAATAGGCATTTCTATTTTAATTAAGCCATGCTATACTCCAAAGAAGGGTGTTGCTATATGGTGATGCTTGAAAAAGGTGTTGTTGTAGCCTCCAAAAGCGTTGGTGTACCTACAAAACCAAGAAAATGGGAATCTAGAGAAAAATTCATCATATTTGATCGGTTGAGCCCTCCTTCTAGCACCAAAATGTGACCGATGATGTAGTATAGGTTAAATACACTTGATCCATATGGATTCAAAGCATATTTAAGCCACTATGCATTAGTCCCAATAAGATCATTCAATGTAAACAAAGAAAAGAAGCCATTAAAGCTAGCATATTAGAACACCAAATCTTAATAAACATCTACTATAAGACATTGAAACTTATCCTATTGGGGAAGTGGTGTTGCATTGATGTGGAATGATGACCCTTTTCCAATCCCTTGGATAATGAGCTTGTTTCAATCAGTTTTATTGAAGAAAATTAATGAAACCAATGAAAGATGTGTTGTAAAACATGATGAAAGCCTTTTCATCATGATAAATTCTATGATGATCGATTTAAGTGTATGCAAAGCTATTCTAAATGTATGCAAGATTTGAAAGATTAAAACCCTAATTTCAAAATATACTAAATGGATCCAACTAAGTTACCATGGAAGCCATTTATGGATGCTCTGAGCTAATTAATTATACAATATTTAAACCAAAAAGAAGCTAAATATTTGATAAATGTGGATGCAAATGAGAGTGATTTTAACAACATAAGTTCACTATTAAAATATTGATCCCTCTTCAATAGATGGAAGCTCTAATTATAGAATAGGCAAAATGAAACTGATGATAAAATTGAAAGAATCAATCAATGGTTAGGATGGAAGGAAGATGGAGGCATGGATCATGGATTCCCATCAAGGGTTGAGGATGCAAGATTATATTTAATCAAGGGCTTACATTCATCTAAAGAAACACATTTTCAAAACTTGCACAAGAAGCTTTGTTGAAAGTTTGTTACAAAAGGAATATTCCTTTTTTCAAATGAGTGCAAAGGAAAAGAATATTCCATGAGAATATTTCCTTTTGGAGGAAATGTGCAAAGGAGGAATATTCTATTGGAATATTCCCTTGCAAGTGGGAGAATTAGGATTAATTAGTAATTTAATAATTAAAACCAAGTTTCAATTATGCAAATTAGGGGAATTTAGGATGTTCATTAAATAATTAACTTATTTAATGAAAAGGGGTAAAAATGATATTTAATTTAAATGAGAGGATTTAAGGTGTTAAAATTGAATGTTTTGATTTATCCAATTTAACAAGAGGAAAGGTTAGCATGAAAGGGGTAAGAATTAACCTAATTATATTAATCAAATTAATAGATGAAAATGATGCGATTAATTAAATAGCTAGGTTGATTTAATCAATTAAGCGAAAAGAGGATGGATTTTAGGATTAAACGATGTTAGTATACCAGATTCGAGTGCATGATATCATTCAGGTCATTCTTAAATGTCTACACCTTCATATTGACATCATGTCTTCATTTCTCTTGCTCCTACTCTTTCACCTTTCTGCCTTCCATTATGCCTAAGTGTTTTAGGTTTTTGTCATCGACCTTAAATTTTAACCCTTATCTCTCCCTCATAAGCCTTTCTTCTAACCCCCCAATCTCTGATAGCTTTCTTCAAAATTTGGCTTGAGTGTCAATTTTTTGGGTTTTGGGATTTGGGCTTCCCTCTTACCTCTTACTTGCTTTAGGTAAGAGGTAAGGCTTCCTCTCAATTCTAGATTCCCAAAAAATTCATATTTTGGGCCTTTGGTTTTCCTTTTGCCTTTGCTTTATAGGAGGTAAGCCTTTTTCCCAAAGCTTTCTTTAAAAATTGGACTAAGTGTCAAATTTTTTAATTTCAGGAGTCATGCTTCTCCCTTACCTTTTACTACTTTAGGTAAGAGATAATTTTTGGGATTGATGCCGAACGTCCACCTCTTGGGCTTCTCTCTTACCTCTTACCTACTTTAGGTAAGAGGTAAGAATTCTTCTTGACACTTGTTCCAAACAATGTGCTCTTAACATGGCTTTGGACCATTTAATGCATAACCAATGATTCTTTCAGGCCCGGAGCCCTAGCAATTTTTTGGAATGGCATGTTTTTGCACGACAACACCATTAATGCTCAAACCGCCTCCTCAACTACCTATTTTGACTTTTGAGAAACAAGGACACCATTTAATGCATTCTCTAACTTCTGCAAATGGATTTTATGGAACCCATGCTCATTCATTGCTGCTTTTTCCCCTTCAGATGGATCCCATTCCCAAATCGCTGATTTCATGAAGGATTTTGGAGGTGCTTTTGGCAACCTTATTTGCAAAGGTATAGCGACTAGGCTTGTTTTGAATACAAATTTCATGATTGATCTCCTCAATCCTTTTAGATTAGACTTGTATTGACTGCTAACCCTTTTTGGGTTAGGGTTTGGTTTGTAATCATCCAATTCATGCTTGACCTATAAAAGAAACACCTATTTTCTTTTTAAGGGTTCTTATTTTGGGATCCTCTTACATTTTTCTTTATTAGACATTATATTTCTACATTTTTCCATTGTAAAGTCTAGATTTTATGCCTTATGTTAATGGAATCCAACTATTTATCATTCTTATCTCTTGCATGCTTGTGTAGATCTTCATTGACTCCATGTTTGAGTGAGTGTTTTGGTTGATTCATTAGTATATTAAGCAATCTGAATCAAAAAAGTAACAACTTTCTAGATGTTGGTGTATCACCTCTCTTTTCTCTTTAATGCATTCTTTTTCTCCCCTTTTCCCTTGTGAGTTGTTAGAGTAGAGTAGTGATAAGGTTTTATGTGTTGGGTTGGAGCAACACATCTGCACTTAGATTAGAAGAGGAATCCAACCTTCTCTAGAGACTTGACCTCATTTTGCAAGATCCCACACCTTGAGTTCATTTTAATGGTGTCATTGGAACGATGAAATCTATGTTCAACAGGGTACAATTTTATGTGACAACAATTTTTGGATGCCCATTGGGGTACCCAAAAATTTCATCTCATCTTGTTGAGAGAGTGGTGCTACTCTCAACATTTCAACCTTAAAGAGGCATTTAACAAAGTACCTAGTGATCCCATTGGGTATATAGACTAATCATCATGCAAAGGCGAAGGCTGCATTCATGAGTGTTAGATATGCAATTATTAAGGGTTTCTCTAAAGTTAGGTTGGAAGGCGATTCTATGAATATCATAAATTATTTGCGTGGTGGGTGTTGCCACAATAGTGGTTTACACTTTCTAGGAGATCTTGATTTTTACTGAAATCACATATTTTTAGAAAATATAATGATTTAAGCCTTGAAAAGTTCCATTTAAAGGATTCCAATTGAATAGGGTTTGATCAAACCACCTTAAACCAAGCCCCCTTGGATAGAACTCCGCTAGTTTTAAACCATACCTATAACAAAGTCTCCTTTACACCTATCAAAATGCTGATAAAAAGCCATTTTTGATTTACCTTTTGTGGGATCAAATGAATTAATTTAAAATTTATTTTTTGTAAGTATGTAGTCCTTATTATAAGCTTCCAAAAAAGTATAATTTTAATTAAATTAAATTTTATTATTATATTTATTTTTTATTTCTTGTGAATGTAGGTTTTTCATCGAAAATCAAGCTCTCTATTCTACACGTGGAAAAATAGAAGATTATCAATTTTTTTTTTTGAAAAATATGAGTGCACTAGATATTAGAGTCCTTGATCCAACAAAAAAAAATTGAATTTCGATACATACAAAAAAAGTTACGCATTATACGGTCGCGCTATGTCTAAAATGTAATTGGTTGACTTCGAAACTTGATTAAAGAAAAAATATTCAATAAAAAACTATCTAACCAATTGGAAGCACTAGATATCAGAGTTACAAATCTAAATTCAAAAGAATTAGAATTTTATCCTTTGTGGAAAAAAATTTATGCATTATACGGTGAGTGTCACTTTTTAAAAATGTTATTTTCTGAAAAAAACCAATTTTTGAGGGAGATGGAAAAAGAAGTGCAATCTGATTCCAAAATTTTAAAAAAATATATATTTAGAATCTACAAACAAAATTTCATGAAACTCTAGTTTGCATCATCTTCAAATTCCTCATGGTTTAGCTGCTATAGGTGCCCAAAAGCGAAAATTTAGTTAACAAAATTATTTCAGTGTCCAGTTTGGCCAAAAATTGTAAACCAATATTGTGGGATCACCTTGGTATGCATCCACCGAGTTGGAATGTGGATTAGTTAATAAGGGATACAATAATTATGTTACAATCTTGTGATGAGATCCACGTCTCTCATGTTTATCAGGAAGGAAACTCTCTTGCTGATTATTTTTCCAATTTGGGTGTTAGCCTTAGTGAAGTTCACTTGTGGGAGGAGGGATTGATCATTCCCAAGAATGATAGAAACATCTTAAGAATTGATGGTGTCAGATAAGGTGATGCATATTTTATGGCCTTGTACTTCTCCCCATCTAGCATGCTTTGTGTGTGTCTTATGATTATTTCACTTTCTTCTGGGTATCTTTCACTAGGGTTTTGTGTGTTCTGTTTGGGCTACCATGGGCGGAGACAGATACCAAGTTGAGCCAAACTCTTGTGGTGATATTTGGAGAAAAAAGAAGCTCTAGAAAATTCTTCGTCATGGAAATTTCACTCCATTTTTGGAGAGATTGCACAGGCATGACCCTAATGCCTCAACCAAGTTTGTCTCTTTCTGGCACAATCGCAAGCTTGTGATGAAAGGGCTAGAGGTGGAAGTGAATGAGGACCTTATTACCATCATTACGAGGATGTTGACTATGGGAAGGAAGTTTTTCAAAGATAAAAAGAGCAATGAGGAGGCGATGACCCAGTTTTTTAAGGATGATGAGTGGAAGAATTTGGTCAAGTTGGAGAGTTGGGGTTGTGATAGAACCTCTCTCAAGAAGATCTAAACTATCATTGTGGAGGCGATGATGCAGTATGTGACGTTGGAAGGAAGAATTAAGGCTCTTCTTGGTCACCATTTCACTCTTCTTAATCATTTCAGGCTTGGCTTGTTTATTTCATTTCCCTTTTTTCTTTTATCTTCATTGGAATCCTTAGTGTATGCTCATTTGAAGAATAGGAGGGCCCCTATCCTCCATGAAGGGCTTATTTTGCTTATAATGGAGCATGTCCAATCTCTTATCTTGGCTCCAACCATCAAAAGAAAAAAAGAAATTTTAAGTGCTTTATCTGGGTCATTGAATTCATATTCCTCTTCGGATGAGGATGAATGGAGTGAGGACGAGGATGATGTCTCCCCTATGGGTGTGGCTTCAGCTTCGAAGAAAAGGAAGATGGTGGGTTCTAAGAGTAACAAGGCCCTAAGAAGTTGGCCATTTCTGGGTGTGATGATACAAAAGTAGGGTCAAATGGGTCCTCTCCTAAGGCTATGGAAGTGGTTGTTGATAAAGGTTTTGTTGGTGGGGCTCTTGAGGTTGGGACCTAGGGTAATGTAGGTTCAGTTGAAAAATCAAGAAGACTGTCAAAGAGGTTGGCCAATTTGAAGAAAAAGGATTATGTAGTTGTGGCTAGGGATTCCAAAGAGGCTGAGGAAGGTAAGATTCCTATTGAAAAAATGATGACTATTGAGGATTCTCTAGTTCATGACATGCCTAAGGTGCCTCTGGACAAGGAGGTTGGGGATCTAAATTTGGAGGATGGGCAAAAGAAAAATGTTAATCTTCCCTTGAAGACTGATCCTCTCTCAGAAGATTTTTTGTACCTAGACAAAGATGATACTTCTATGTTTGGTTTGTTGGATATGGCTAGGTCTGGGGCTATGGGTACCTTCAAATTGGCCAAATGGAATTTGCAAGAATTCAATAAAATCAATATGAAGATAAGAGGCTTAAAGGTGAATATGTAGAATGTTCAGAAGGCCTCTATTTTTGACATCCTCATTGGTATAATGGTGGAACTGGAAGGGTTTTTTAATGACTTTAACTCGTGCAAGGAAGGAATGCTAGCCCTTGAGGCCAAGGTTGCTAATGTAAATGGTGATATTAAAAAATTGTTGCAGGTGAGCCATACCTCGGTCAAGAATAGTGCACAAGCTTTGGAGATTCTCTTTAATAAAATTGGTCAACTTAGAGAAGATCAAGTTCTCTTCTCAGAGATCATGGAGAAAGAGAAAATGGCTAAGGGTAAGGGTAAAAAGGCTACGAAGGATGACGATAAGGTATCAATTGATAGAGGTTTGGCTGAATGAAAGAAAGCTTTTGATGCTGAGAAAAAGGAACTGTTGGATATGATTGAAAAACATAAGAACCAGTAGATTGAGGTGGCCAAAACTCTGAGTGGCCTTAACTAGTTTCATGCTTCTTTATATTTCTGTTGGGTTTTAGTCTCTTGTAGGCTGTTTTGCGGGTGGGTGTTGTTGGTTGTTGTTTGTCTTGTTTTAGTATGGCACCCATGGTGGCTGGTTTTTTAGTTGTTGGATTGCTATTGGTAGGCTATCGATTACTTGTTGGAGCAACATTTTTTTGTAAAGGGTTTAGGGTCCCTTCAAAACTTGTTTTTCACATATAATCAAAACAAATTATCTAGTGACTTTTCATTCAAGGGAGGACTCTTCATCAAATTTGGTGACTCAGCTACAACCCAAAACTCCTAGTTAAAAATTAGGCCTATGCATTCATGCCCAAGATTCAAACTAGGGCATCCTCTAGAGGTAATTTTTAGTACACTAAATTACCATATTTAAAAGAAGAAACATTGCACATTCTTTATCACATATAAGAGGAAATAAAAGCATGAATCCATCTCCTAGAACTCAATCTACACCACCATTGGGTAGAATATTTCAAACTAGAATACTTGCTGCTCAAACACACAGGAATTTATTCCATATGGCTGCAACTATAAATCAGCCATCTGTATCTTTTCACGGTGGAAACCCTTTAATTTTAGCCCAAAAGAATGATATACCAATCAATTCCCTCAAAATTATCCCTCATTTAACTAGTGAGACATCCACAACTCCAGTAGAGGACATCATATATGTGGCAAATATATGCTCTGTGCATGATGTAACAAAGGAAAATGTGGTTGTTAGGCTTCTAGCCACTTCCCTTAAGAGTAAAGAATTGTAGTGGTGTAGAGTCTTGCCACCTAACTCCATTTACATCTGGGATGAGTTAAGTGAAATATTATGCAAGCACTTTGAAGAAAAAAGTGACCATTTGTCCCTAATAGAAAAATTGACAATAATGTAAAGAGCACCTCATGAATTCATAAGTGACTTCAACTATAGATTTAAGAAGGCCTGGGATGGAATTCCTGTCTTGGTGAAACCTTCTCCAAAGTATGCCTTCCTTTATTTCTTAAAATCTCTTAATAGTGATATAGTTGTTATGATTCAATCTATTGGAGGATTTACCTTACCAAGTGCATATGATATTGCCATAAGGGTAGAAAATTGCTTGATACAAACTGGGAAGATAGCTCCTAGGCCATGAATGCCTTTATTTCTAGAGCTTCCTTCATAGCCAATAGTGGATCCTATCCTAGTAGCTCCTATTCTCATGGTTTCCACAAGCCAACCTTCCACTTTTGCTACACTTCCAGATGAATTGGGCACCTTGCTCCGAAATATGAATAATGAGTTAGTAACAATTGAGAGGAAAAAATCTCAAAATAATAGACCCTATCAACCTCCAAATCAAAGTTATCAACAAAATAGACAACCTTATCAAGGGAAAAACTAGTGGAGCCATACTAGAAGCCCTTGGGTAGCATACATCCACTTGCTACCAACACTTCAAAGGATTTGGTCCCGATTCAGAACAATCTAGCCCAAGATTAGGAGTGGTGTTAACCATACGAGAAACCTCATAATCAAAATGCTTTCCAAAATGGGGAATTTGTGCAAACTTTGATGGTTTAGAATGAAACCTCCACCTCAAGACAACAATTTAATGCAAACCAAAAAGCTACTAGCATGTAAGATCATTTTCATGAAGAATCCTCACTGGTTAATTAGCATCAAGAATATTTTTTTGGTGTAAATTAAGTAGCTACTAATATAATAGCCCAAAACACAAGATCAAAGAAAAGGGAAATGGAGGGTGGTACATGTTTCATGGTTGGGCAAGCATTAGTCTCTCAATAGCCTCAACAAGGTGTAGATGTTGGACCAGCAGATAGAACAACAAAGGTTCCACAATCAAGTCAACATATTGATAGGACTAACAAGACTATGGAGCAACCTAAGGTCACTCAAACAACAAGGACAAAGCTTATTGTTCCAAGGGTTTTCCAAAAAACCAGTCAACTTCTTTTGAAAATGGTGGATCAACTGAAGAAATCTAACTTGAATGTTACTATGTGAGAGGCTCTATCCATTTCATCACAAAGAGATTTGCTACAATAAGCCTTGAAGGAACATCAACTACTAGGTGATGTACAAGAAAAGGAGTAGAATACACCAAGTAGCCTAGTGCAACCCAAAGAGGAGGATAATTCTAATAAAATTAGTAAGCCACCTCCCTTCTATCTTTCTTTAATTTTTGGAAATAATATAGTTCATAACTATATGATAGATCCCGAGGCTAGTAGTTCTATGATGCCTAAGAAGGTGGATGACATGCTTGGCATAAAATATGAGCTTGTGAAAAAAGGAGTCTTATAGTTAGATGACACTACTATCAAAGCAATGGAGTAATTAAGAGCCTAAAATTGACCTTACATGCATGCCTTAGCTGTGAAGTGTTGCAAGATATTTCAGTCATAGACCTCCTTGCCCATTTTTCTATTTATTTGTCTAGATATTTCATTGTCAAGATAGGTGGATACCTATCTTTTGCTTGGTACCACATGTTATTCAGAACTAGATATGGAACCAAAGTGACCATCATATCTAAAGCCATAACAAAGGATCATATAGTGCCTTACATTCCTAGCCCTATAAACATGAATTGCACATTGCATGATCAAAAGGATGTGTGTTATGTCCAGGAACCTACCACTCCTTTAGAGGAGGTTCTTGACTATTTTCTAGATGAATGGGATAATGAATTCTAATTTGACCCTCTCACCATAGTTGAAGTGGAGGAAAATGGTCTTCGTACCCATTGTATTCATGAGGAAAATACCCCCATCTCCAATCTCATGAAAACTCAAGAGGATTTAGGGGGATTGTGGCATATGTTTTTAGATGGCTCTTGAAATAAGAATGGTGCAAATTTTGGTGTACAATTCTAGTATCCTCGAGTAAAGATAAGTATTACTTCTCTTTCAGAATTTATTTTAGTTGCACTAACAATGTGTTTGAGTATGAGGCCCTCATTCAAGGCCTCTAACTTGCAAAAAAGAAGAATATAAAATTTTGCATGTATTTGGTGATAGTGAATTGGTTGTTCACTAGGTTAGAACTCAGAGCATAACCAATAATAACCTAATAAAATACTATAAACATAGGGTTTAGGATTTTATAGAAGGCTTTGAAGGTTTTAACATCCAAAAAAATTGAGAAATTGAAATAAGCATGCTAATAGACTTGCAAAAATTGGTGCTCAATTTGGCATACCAACACATATTGCAAGCAAAATGGAGCAACACATCAGGCTCATTGTAAGGCTTGTTGTTTTGGATAATCAAGATCATTGGCAGGTCTTTGAAAATGACCATAAAATAGTGAATTTTATGAAAGAAGAGGAAAAATTTTCTAAGGGAAATCAGTCCAAGCTGCAAAACCAATATGGTGACTAGATTATGTAGTTGAGTAGCAACAAGCTACCAAGTGGTCTCATCACTCTTGAAAGCATCTTCAACTTTGATGACCAACTGAAGGAGAAAAAGATGAACCTTGCTACAATGGAGGGTGACTACAAGTCAATATTTATTGTAGAAGGAAAGTCCCTCAACATGGGAAAGGTATGCTTTGTTACTGAACATGAGGTTTTTATTGATCTTTGTAATAGATACAATGATGTAGTTACATGGACCTATGAATATCTAAAGGTTTTTGACCCAAACCTTGCACAACATACCATTGATTTAGATCCAAATGTTAAGCTTGTGAGGCAAAAGTAGAGGCTTATAAATCCTAAGATTGATCTTGTGATGAGAAAACACTTAACCAAATTGATTGAGGCTAGAATCATATTCCCCATCAAGCATTCTTCATGGGTGGAAAAATAAGTACTTGTTAGGAAGAAGAATGAGGAAATTAGGCTTTGTGTAGACTTTATAGATCTAAATAGAGCCCCCCTAAAGGATTATTATCCCCTCCCCTCCATGGAATAGATCCTATAAAAGGTCAGCAATTCAAAAAGGTTTTCCTTCTTGGATGGCTATTCAGGCTATAAACAAGTTCTTGTTCAAGAATATAATCAACACAAGATAACCTTTACCATAAACTGGGGAATCTATGCTTATTACAAGATGCCTTTTTGTTTATCCAATGTAGGTGCCACTCTTCATAGAGCCATGGATATGGAATTTCAAGGTGTGTATAGACAATTTGTTTTGGTCTACTTGGATGATATCATAGTGTTTTCAAAACATGTAGGAGACCACTATAGTCACCTTGAATAGGTATTTTAGAGGTGCAGGGAATATGGTATTCCCTAAATCAAAATAAATGTGTCTTTTCCACTAACCAAGGAAAGTTATGGACACATTATTTCAAGGGATGGCTTGGTCATTGATCCTACAAGGGTAAAATATATCTTGGGCATCCCATTTCCTAGCCACAGGAAGGGACTGTAGAGTTTCTTGGGAATATTTAACTTTGTAAGGAGATTCATTCCAAACTTGGATGGGTTGGTAAATCCTCTTACTTCCATGCTCAAGAAAAATATGGTCTTCAAATGGACCAAGGAAGGTAAGGATAGGTTTGAGGCTATCAAACAAGAAATTGCTTAGACTCCTACCCTTGTCAATCCTAATTATGACAAGGATTTCATTCTTTATACTTTTGGAGGTGAAACAAGTATATCACTTGTTCTAACCTAGATAAATAAGGAAAATATAGAGTAGTCCATTGCTTTCTTTAGTGAAGGGCTTAAAGATTATGAGGTCAAGTACAACTATGTTGAAAAGAAAGCTCTTGATGTTGTTAGAGCATTGAAAAATTTTGGCACATGTTGTCTAACAATAGGATACAATTAATGGTACCCCATGTTAGTGTTAAATAATATCTATTTAGTAGAGATATCAATGAAAAAAGGGCTGGATGGATCACCAAGGTGATGGAGTATGATATTGACATCAAAATCACCAAGCTAGTGAGAGGAAAAGGGTTGTGTGAACAACTTTTCTCATTACTTGAGACTCTTATAGAGGCTACCCTTGTGTTGCAAGAACACCAATCACCCAATATTGATGCTCATAGTAGTTGGGTGAATGATATGAATACCTTTTTGCAAGAAGGTAGATATCCTCCAAGTCTAGATAGGACCAAAACAAGACACTTCAAATTATAGTCCATTCCCTATGTTGTAGTGGATGGCATAATTTTCAGAAAGGATTTCAATGGGGTCCTACTAAGATGCATAGAGGTAGATCAGGTCAGTAGACTGTTGGAAAAATTCCATGATGGCTCTTTAGGTGGCCATTTTTTTGCAAGGTCCATTACTACAAAGATCATGAGAGTTGGTTATTATTGGCCAACCTTGTTCAATGATGCTCACAAATGGATGGGAAATTTTAAAAATTGTGTTTTCTTTTTTGGAAAGAAAAGGTTGGCTTCCCTCCCTCTCCATCCCATTTAGGTTGATCAACCATTTACATAGTGGGGTTTGGATTTTATTTGTATGATAAATCCACCATCAAGTGTCGGTCATAAATGGATTTTGGCAGCCACAAACTACTTCACCAGGTGGAAAGAGGTAGTTGCCTTGAAGGATGCCATTGATGCTTCAGTTTTGGCATTCCTTGATGAAATTGTTACAATATTCGATACTCCTTCCACGTTCATATCTAATAACGCCAAGGTTTTTACTAGTGCTCAAGTCCTAGATTGGGTAGTTAGGAATGGAATATATTTCAAGACCTTATCTAATTATTACCCTCAGGGTAATGGCTTGGTTGAATCTTCAAATAAAAACCTCATCAGGATTATCAAGAGGAGCATTGAAGACAATCAAAGAGTCTGGCATAGAAAATTGAAGACAACCCTTTGGGATGATATAATTACTCCTAAAAGATAAATTGGTAATTCTCCTTTCAAGTTAGTTTGTGGAAGAGAGACAAGGATACCATTATCATTGGAGCTACCTTCTCTTGAGTTGGCACATCAACTAGAGTTAGAAGGAAATGATGCTATGATAGTAAGACTAGCTAAGCCTTTGGATCTGGAGGAAACAAGGAAGTGCTATGCAAACCCTGGAGACTCATCAAGCATAGGTCAAAAGAAATTTTTACAAAAAGGAAACCCACAAAGTGTTCTAAGAGGGAAATCTACTACTAAAATGGGATGCATAAAAAGCCAAATATGGGAGGAATTCCTAGTTAGATGCCATCTGGAGTGGTTCATATGTCATCACTAGCTGCAAGGAGGCCAATTCTTTTCATCTCTATAGGCTAGATGGTCAGGTTCTTCCAATCTCATTCAATGGGATTCACCTCAAACCATATTTCTAAAGGTTTTGAGTTTCATGTATATATTATTTAGCTATTTTGTTTTCAAAAAGTTCTTTAGGTACCCTACATTCTCCTTAAGGGAATGTATGTTTTTAGCTTCCCTACTTTCCTCCAAGTCCAACTTGCACATGTTTTGTTTTTCTCTTAACAGGCCTAGTTGTTGAATAATTCCCTTAAATCTATGCCCAATGGACTGATAAGGCCCCTGTATTCCATGATTATTAGACAATTATGCCATAGAAGTCACCATAAATTTTATCATTTCATGCCACCATTAGATGACCCATCATTGATAACCAATCTAAGGGATCCCACATGGGCCATCTTACATGAATTTTCCTTGAGGGGGTCTCAAATTGGCTAAGTCATAAATTTTTGGGCTTTTAGGTTTTCACTTCCCTTCGTCATCTCTCTTGTTCCTTCTACTCTTTCGCCTTTCTTCCTTCCATTATGCCTAATTGTTTTGGGTTTTGTCTATTGGCCTTAACTTTTAACCCTTATCTATTCCTCGTAAGCCATTCTTTTTACCCCTCGCCCCCAATCCCCAATAGATTTCTACAAAATTTGGCTTAAGTGTCAAATTTTTGGGTTTCAAGATTTGGGCTCCCCTCTTACCTCTTACCTACTTTAGGTAAGAGGTAAGGCTTCCTCCCAATTCTTGATTCCTAAATTTTTTTATTTTTTGGGCCTTTAGTTTTCCTTTTATCTTTCCTTTGTAGGAGGTAAGCCTTCTTCCAAAGCTTTCTTCAAAAAATTGACAAGTGTCAAATTTTCAAATTTCAAGAGTCAGGCTTCTCCCTTAGCTTTTATTGCTTTAGGTAAAAGATTAGTTTCAAGCCTGACATCCGATGTTCACCTCTTTTGGGCCCAACACTTGATGTCTACTACTTTTAGGTCCAACTCTCGATGTCTATCTCTTGGTTGTAGGGATTCAGGCTTCTCTCTTACCTCTTACCTGCTTTGGGTAAGCAATAAGACTTCTTCCTAATTCCTAATTCATGATAGTGAGCTCTTTTTGGGGCTTTGGACCATTTAATGCATAATCAATGATTCTTTTGGGCCCAAAGCCTCGACAATTCTATGAAATGGTGTGTTTTTGCATGATGATGCCATTAATGCTCAAACCACGTTCTCAACTACCTATTTCAACTTTTGGGTAGCAAGGACACCATTTAATGCATTCTCTAACTTTTGCAAGTGGATTTTGTGGTACCCATGCTTATTCATTGCTACTTTTTTCCCCCTTATGATGGATCCCATGCCCAAATTGATGATTTCATGGAGGATTTTGGAGGTACTTTTGGATAACCTTTGCAGAGGTATAGTGACTAGGATTGTTTTGAGCATGGATTTCCTAATTGATCTCCTCAATCCTTTCAGATCAGACTTATATTGACTACTATCCCTAGAGGGGTTAGGGTTTAGTTTGTAATCATCCAAGTTATGCTTGATCTATAAAAGCAACACTTGCAATCTTTTTAAGGGTTCTACTTTTGGGCTCCTCTCACAATTTTCTTTAGCAGATATTGTATTTCTCCATTTTTCCATTGTAAATTCTAGCTTTTATGCCTTATGTTAATGAAATCCAACTATTTATCACTCTTATCTCTTGCATTCTGATAAGAGGCTTAGATATGCTCTCATATAAATCATTTTATGTTTAAAAGACTTGTTATTTTTGTTAATTAACATGATTGGTGATAGACTATAGACTAATATATTTACTTACTTTGCTTTATGTTTGGGTAATTTAGTAGATATATTTGAGGTAGTGTTCTATGTTAAATGCATTGCTTTCGTGATGATATTGATGAGTTAATTATACAGTGATAATATTTTACTGCCATAATTGGTATCCTTTTTTTAAGGGTTTTATTTAGGGTATTTAAAAGAATGATGATGAAGTTAAACTCCTTGTTTAATTAAGGAAGATAATCATGCCATTGATCAACCTAGCTAGATGATGAATCACTCAAGTCCAAATAAGCTTCTTTGTAGTCGATTTGGGAACTTCTAGTCCCAGCGTCGATCTAGCATATTTCTCTATGTTTATTCCCAGTCGTGTTTTAGTTCTGCTTTAGTTTTATTTTTAATCTTTAGTTTGGATGCCTTGAATCTTGGTAGTTAATGCCATGTTGTGAATTTAATAAGGATATAGTTATAAATATCCATTTTTTAGTTTTAGATAGGAGTTAGATAATTTTTAGATAAGAAATCTTGTAATGGTTACAATACTTTGTTTTGCATCCTGATTTGATCAATCTAAATGAATAAAAGAAGTTAACTTGAATTACTGTGTTAAGGGTATTACCTGAGGAAGAGTAGGGCCTACTCAACCAAAGGAATTGATCTTGTTTGGTATTTTCTAAGTTTATGTTATTTCTGTTCATGAATATTAAATTTGAAGTGTTAGATGTTAAATTTGGAATGTTAAGTTAGTTTGAATCACTTTCAACAATTATGGATGAATCACTCTTAAGTTTAGTTTATCATAATTAGAATGGTTTGTTAGATTCATCATAAAGTTTATCAAGATAATCAGTTTTAGATGTTGTTTGCAAGAATTAAGTTTGGTGATTATTTGTTAAGTTAAATTGAAGTAATGATGGGAATTTATGGAAACATGGAATTGAATTTTTTTGGAAATCTATTCATGGAAATTAGTATTTATTTTTTCTAGATTAATCATTATTTCCTTGCAATTCATTTCTATTCTTTAAAATAGTATTTATTTTCCAGCAAATCTTAAGATAGATATCTTTCGAAGTAAATTAGAATTAAAATTGGATTTCAAATTCTAGATTAAGAATTAAGATAAATATTAGTCTCTTCCATGAATCGGTCTCAATCAAGCCAAATGAAGTCATCAATAAGTCGACAAAACCTTAAGTTAGGAAGAAATATAGAATTAGTCCTTAGGAATTAGTCACTAAAGTTCAGCTCCTGAGAGCTCCTGAAGAGCTCCTGAAAGGTCTTGAAGGAGCCAAATTGACACCTGAAGTCACTATTTATAGCTCAAACCCCCCCAAAAGTCCTTGACAAACATCCTTATCGCATATAGCTCTAAGAAACACTCAGTTTGATAATTGATTGACTAAATGATGCAAGTTGTGACATCCATGACCTTGCCCATCATTTTTGGTGTCGTTGTTGGGGAATTAAAAGATTTGGCTATTTAGTGTGAAGCCTTAGTGTTGATAATGAAGAGAGATATGAATTGTGGATGAGACAAAATAAAGACCATCTAGGGAGGTTTCTTCCACGAAGCATTGATTTTTGAAGAAATATTGATTTTGATCATGAATAAGACATTCAACAATACCAGATCGAAGATCAAGAAGATAATCAAGAATGTTAGATTGAAAATCAAGAAGAAAATAGAGATCCATTTCAGGAAGAAGAAATGGTTGATCAACTAGAATGTCCACCAACAAATAGGACCTTTTCATATCCTATAAATCTTGAAAGATAGATTGGTGATCCTCCTATGAAGAATATTTCACCCTCAGTTTTTCCTACCTTTAGGGGAAAAAATTTAGAAGATCCTAATCAATTTCTATTTGAATTCAAATTTCTATGTCAAACCTATGATTACGCAAGTGATAACTAGAAGTTGAAGTTATTTCCTTCTACCTTGAAAGAGTCAACTCTACGATGGTTCATGGGTTTAGGAGTAGGAACAATTGGAACTTGGCAGCAAATGGAAACTAAGTTCTTGGATAATACCAAGATTACTATCAAGTAAGGGATAGGAAGGAAGAATTTTTTTGAATAAGACAAATGGAGGATGAAAGTCTAGAGGATTATGCTGATAGATTCTAGTTTGTGCATCAGAGGTGTACTAATGGGCTAGATAACAAAATTAGTAAAACAATTTTTCTGAGAGGAATTGATGATGATTCAAGAGAATCTTTGAATCTAATGGGGAAGGGAGACGTTAACAATCTTTCCTTGGATGATATTGTTGAAATATGTCAAAACTACTCTAGAACTAGGGTAGGAACAAGAAAATCCAGAAGAAAAAAGGCTCATACTACTGATATGTTAGAAGTAATGGATAAATTAGAAAACATGAAGACTGATTTACTTCATCTTAACATGTAGGGAGATAAGAAGAACACAAAACCTTTGTCTATTTATTGTTCCAAGTGTAGGGGAAAACACCTTTTAAGAGAATGTCCATGAAATCAAGTTGATATCTGTGAGATTTGTGAGAAACAACACTCAACAAGTTCCTGTAATATTTTGGTTGGAATTAAGAGCAATTTGAAGAAACCACATGTGATAGAAGAAGAGCTCAATTATGTTAGCTAGAGACCTCAAAACACAAGATACAATGCTAATCAAAGATAGTATGGTTCTACATCTAGCTGGAATCAAAACCCTTGGAAAAACCAAAATCAATGGACCCCTCAATATCAACCACAACCACCACCTACATATTGGGGTCAACCTGAATGGATGAATCCCCAATGGAACCAGTCACAATGGCAAGCTAATCAGCAGCCACAATGGCAATAAAATTAGCCCTCATGACAACAAAATTAGACGCAGTTCCAACCATGGAAAAATCAGGGGAAAAAACGTCCCTGGGGATAAACATCTCCAACAATAAATTCCCCTAATCTAGCTAATGACCAGGTAACCTAACCTCAATTTCTAGCTCAACTGGTTGCAAATCCGAGAAATACCCGTAATGATGAAAATCCCCCTAATTTGAATGTTATTGATGCTAATGATATTCAATTGAGAAATCAAACTATTCAATCTAAACTAGCATAAAAAGTTCAAGAAGGTGGGGAAGACAATGAAAATTCAGTAGAGAAACACAACTTTGAGGAAGAACAAAATGTCAATCAGGCACCTTACCCTGAGAGATTGAAGGAAGAAAAAGTTATTCCTAAAATCTCTCAACCCACTTACATGAATGTCATCAATTCTCAACTTCTTCATGAGTTGAAGAAGATTAACATTGAAATTCCACTATTACAGGCCATAAAAGACATACCAGAGATAAATCAGTTATTCAAATCCCTCTGCATGAAAACTCCAAGGAGGAAAAAGAAATTACCTTCCACAATTCAAATAGGGACAAAAATCATTGATGTGTTATCAGGAAGATTGCTTCCACAGAAATATAATGATCTGGGTAGTCCTGTAATAACCCTCAATATTAATGGAAAAGAGATATCAAATGTTCTAATTGATTTGGGAGCTTCCATAAATGTTCACATCTGATACTATTGAAATGCTAGGAATGACAACTATTCAACCAACAACAACTATTTTACAGTTAGCTGACCAATCTACTACCAAACTTGAAGGTATCATAGAAGAAATCATGGTCACCATTGACACATGGGATTATCCAATTGACTTTTTTTTCTTAAAGCTAGGAAGAAAGATTCTGGTTATCCAATCATCTTAGGAAGACCATGGTTGGCTACTGCTACTGCCTTAATTGATTGCAGATCTAGAAGTATGATCATTTGAAATGGTCAAAAGCAAAAAGAATTGTCACTCCATCCACCAGCACAACCATCAATCCATCCACACACTCAACTGTGGGTTGATGAAGATTTAGAATCAAAAGGTGATGGAATTGTTGAGTTAGCTATGGTTACCTTGGTTGAATATATTGAGGAGTGTGAAGATCAACAATTTACTCCTGAAAACAATACTCCAATTGAGAAAGGAAAGGGTCAAGCAACATTGCATCAACAACACTCTTGTACCGTTGGAAATTATCTGGATTCAATAAATGAAACTAAAGAAATTCAAGTAGCTGGAGATAAACCTCTCAACAATAATTCATCTTTATCCCCAACACAAGAAAAATAATTGAAGGATATTTTAGAAAAACACACCGAAGCTTTTGCTTGGGAGTACATGGATATGAGAGGAATTCACCTTTCAGTTTGTAGTCGTCACATATACAATGAAGATGTAAGACCAATTAGACAAGGTCAAAGGAAAATCAATCCTGTTCTTTGAGAAATTGTTAAACAAGAAATAGAAAAGCTGCTCAAAGTAGGATTCATTTACCCAATATCTGATAGTCAGTGGGTTTCTCCATTGGTTATTGTACCAAAGAAAAATGGTAAATGGAGAGTGTGCATAGATTATAGAGAATTAAATAAAGCAACAAAAAAGGACCATTTCCCATTTCCATTCATCGACCAAGTACTTGATAACCTAGCAGGCAACAATTACTTCTTTTTTCTTGATGGATTAGTGGATACAATCAAATCCAAGTAGCCCCTAAAGATCAAGACAAAGCTACTTTTACCTGTCCTTCGGGTACATATGCTTATACATTTTTACCATTTGGACTGTGTAACACGCCTGCCACTTTTCAAAGAGTGGTGCTCTCTATCTTTGCAGATTTCACCACTACATGTGTCAAAGTATACATGGATGACTTTACTGTTCATGCAAAGACATTTGAGGAGGCCCTTGAAAACTTAGAAAAAGTATTGCAATGATGTAAAGATCACAATTTTTCCTTAAATCATGAAAAAATTTCAATAATGATGACAAAGGGTATAGTTTTGGGACATCACATCTCAAAAGAGGGGATAAAGGTAGATCCCAAGAAAGTTAAGATCATATAGAACATTGAAATCCCTAAGAACCAAACTAGTGTTTGAAGTTTTCTTGGGCATGCTGGATATTATAGAAGATTTATAGAAGGATTTAGTAAAATTGTTGGACCCTTGTTCACATTGCTCAAGAAAGAAGAGGAGTTTGTATGGACAGAAGATTGTCAAAAATATTTTGAGACAATTAAAATAGCTTTAACGACTTCTCCAATTATTAAAAGACCTATTTGGGGAGAACCATTCCACATACATGTTGATGCATCCAATTTGGCTATTGGAGCAATATTAGGACAAAAAGATGACAATGATGCCATGCATGCAATTTATTATGTTAGAAAAAATTTAAATCCTATTGAAAGAAATTATAAGACAACAAAAAAGGAATTTTTAGTTGTAGTATATGCAATAAACAAATTTAGGCATTATATTATAGGATACAAAGTTTACGTACATACAGACCATGCTACAATTAGATATTTGATGAACAAGGGTGTAGTAGGTGGATGCATTATTAGATGGTTACTGTTGTTGCAAGAATTTGATGTTATTATCATAGATAAGCCTGGAAAGGATAAGTCATACCAATAGAATTTGAATTAAGAACACTAAAAAATGTAGTAGAAGTTGGAATTGATTTACCAGAGTCCGAGAAAAGTAGAATTTTGTAGCTCAACAAACTTGGCGAGATTAGAATGGAGGCTCTTTAGCATACAAAGGTAATTCAGAAGCAAAGAAAGGAATGGCACGATAAACATATTGTGTCTAGGAAGTTCAAGGAGGGAGATTGGGCATTATTATTTGACTCCAGATTTAAAAAGTTTAAAGGGAAATTCCATACAAGATGGTTAGGACCCTATGAGATAGATCAGGTATTTGAAAATGGAGTTGTCCAATTAGTACCAATTGATAGAGAAAAGAGAGTTATGCTAGTTAATGGTCATCGACTAAAAACATATCATAAGCCTACATCAAAGGAGGAATTTTTAGATGATCTACAACACATAATTGAACATTTTCTCATGGAAGATATCTCTTCCATGAGAGAATATATTTGAACCTTTGAAGAAGGCATGAATAAATAAGGTAAATTGAAAACAAACAAATGGTGGTTTACCTTGAGAAAAATGGAAGTAAATTGAAAACCAACAATTGGCGGTTTACTAGAAAAAATAAAAATAAAATAAAATAAGATGACTAAAAACCAGCAATGGTGGTCTATCTGAGTTAACACCTAAGAGCTCCTGAAAGCTCCTAAAAGCTCCTGAAGGAGCCAAATCGACACCTGAAGTCATTGTTTATAGTACAAACCCCCCCAAAATTATGTGACAAACATCCTTATCACATATAGCTCTGAGACACACCCGGTTCGATAATTGATTGACTAACTGATGCAAGTTGTGACATCAACAACCTTTCCCATCACATTCTTGTGTAAATATTCATTTCCTCCATGTTTGAGTGAGTGTTTTGGTTGATTCATTGGTATATTGAGAAATTTGAAGCAAAGAAGAAACAACTTTCTATCTTGGTGTATCACCGAGCTCTTTTCTATTTAATGCATTTTTTCTATCCCCTTTTCCCCTACGAGCTGTTAGAGTAGAGTAGTGACAAGGTTTTATGTGATGGGTTGGACCAACACATTTGCACTTAGATTAGAAGAGGAAGCCGACCTTCTCTGGAGACTTGACCTTATTTTGCAAGGACCACACCTTAAGGTCATTTCAATGGTGTAATTAGAACATTGAACTCTATGTTCAGTAGGGTACAGTTTTATGTGACAATAATATATTTAGGAAATAATGAGCCTATTATATTATTGGAAAGGGAAGAATAAAAATTAAATTGCAAAATAGAAATCAATGGCTGCTATAAGAGATAAGGAACGTTCAAAAGCTAAGAAGGAATTTAATTTTAATAGGACATCTAGGAGATGAAGCCTACATAGAACTACATTTCTAGATAAAATTTGGAAGGTTACTAAAGGTGATTTAGTAGCAGCTAAGGGTGTGAAAGTAGGCACTTTATATTTTTGTATTGGTAATACTATTCCTTCTACATTAATTGTTGTAGGAAAAATTACAACAAGAAAATTTGTTGTAGAAATAGTTACAACTGTTGTTGTATAAACAACTACAACAATTGTTGTAGAAATAACAAAATTACAAGAACAACACTATGGAATCAAAAAATTGGGAATCTAAGTGAAAAAGGTATGAAATTTCTCCATTCTAAGAAGTTATTGCTAGGTGTAAATGTATTAACATAGATTTTTGTTAGGTTTTTGTGAGAGTTGTGTTTATAGAAAGCAAACAAGAGTGATATTTCTTAAAGATGAGGAACAAAAGAAAAGTGAGAAATTGGAGCTTATGCATACAAATGTATGGGGACCAACTTAGATATATTCTCTTAGTGACTCTCATTATTATGTCACTTTTATTGATGATGCAACTAGGAAAATATGAGTTTATTTCCTAAAATAAAAATCAAATGTATTTGAAACTTTTAAAAAATAGAACATCTTGGTTGAGAATGAGAGAGGAAAAAAGATGAAGTGTCTTAGGTCTGACAATGGAAATGAGCATTCTAGCAAATGATTTGAAGACTACTATTTCTATAATATAATTTGTAGGAAAAAAATAATTCTAGGAACTCCACAAAAAAATGATGTAGTTGAGAGAATAAACAAAACAATAATGGGGCATGCAAGGAGCATGAGGTTGCATGTTGGGATACCTTTACATTTATGAGAAGAGGCTATAAATATTATTGTTTATTTGATTAACAAAGGACCTTTTTTTCCTTTGGGTTGTGGTATTCCAGAGGAGGTGTGGATAGGTAAGTTTTTTTTCTAAAAACCTTTGATTATGAAGCTTTTGCATATATTGATATTGAGAATAGAACCAAGCTAGAAGATAAATCTAAGAAGTGAACCTTCATTGGAAATGGAATAGATTATTTTGGTTATTAGTTATGGGATTTTTACAATCAAGTAGTTATTAGAAGCAGGGTGTTATATTTAATGAGAAGGTTATGTATAAGGAACTGAAATGAGGGGAAAAGGGGGAAATGGTTGAGTGTGATGGTGATTGTTGATGGAAGGGGGTCACCAAAATGAAACACCTAAAATACACCTTTTCCCTATTTTCATTAGAAATGGATTTCTCCTAAGGATAGAATTGACTTTCAACTTTGAGGTGAGTCAACCCTATTAGGAGGATTTGTTGTTTTCTTATGAAAAAAATGATTGAAATGCATTTTTGGGAGATAAATTTTAATACCTTAATAAATCAATTATGTGACCTAAAACTTGTATTGTAGAGTATTATGATAGCACAAACAAACAAAAAAACTTTTAGACAGATCTGAGAAGGGAAGATTGGTATGTACTTGGCACAAAAAGTGGGTTTTGAACACTATTGAAGGAAAAAATTTCCCTAGGGTGAATGGGTCTTTGTATAGGGGTCCAAAATTTCCTTTTACAATCCTTAGATCTCAAATCTAGGCTTCTAATTTCTCTAGGTTCCACTGTCAGAAAGTCAGAAATAAATCTTGTAGGTGAGTCTTTGTGACTTGAAAACTTTGATGACAACTTTGACAATTTTGTAAAATTGCTCTTTTGATTAATCTTCAATCCTTTTTCACCTGAAAATTTGCACATACACAAAGAAGAAAAATGTTTTTTTTGGGTGTATAGGGGTTTTCCTTGGTCAAAGCTCAGTTTGGTAATTAAACGTTGATGATAAAAGATAGTGATAAATGGAGTGAATTGATGAATGAACAAAGCATTACTACAACTCAACAAACCATTAATGGCTTCCCTTAGAGGACTTAAGTCTAACACATCTCTCTAAGAATTGGATCTTGCTTGAATTGGCTTGAAAAATTGCTTGATTTGATGCTTGAATGCTTGAAATCTACATCACAATGTTAGCTCCAAAACATGATATGAACACACATGAACTTTGACACGATGATATGTTCTTGATTTCTATTGTAGATGACTGATAAATCTTCTCTTCAATGCTTTTGAAAAAAATACTTTCTCTTGTGAACTCTTGATAGTGTGTCTTAAGTTTGAATTGATAAAATAACTATATGTTTATAGGTGTTTATATAATTTCCCAAAAAATAGATTCCACAAGCTAACATTTGATACTTGAATTTGAATCATTAAAATGCTACCAAAAACATTTTAAAAATTGGGTCTTGGCACTTAAGGAGGACCCATTCGCCCTTGGGTGAATGGGCCCTAGGACCTAAATCTAGGACCCACAATTTCCAAGGTATTTAAATTAATGTTAGCATTTGTTTAATATAAGTTTCCCTTTCAAAAAATGGGAATAATAAGGATTTGGAATACATAATTTAGGTAATTAGAAGCTTAATTGAGTCCAATTAATTAAGGGGATGCAAAAATAGTGTGAAAATGTAAAGGAGTACATTTTTCTACACTACATTTAGCCCCCACTTTAGTGATACTATGAGCCCACGCTTAAAATCACACTAAAGTAGACAAATAAGTCAAGAGAGGTCTAATTGTATAATTGTTAGAAAGATGAGATGAAAAGAATCGAGGAGGATGATCAAGCCCATAGGATCAAAGATGCCATGGAAAACCAACAAAGGCACAAAGAGACATATGAATGCAACATCGACACAAGATACAACATCATATAATGCCAAAATTAATGCAAAGATAAAGAAGAAAATGGATTGAGTTTCAATTGTTTGTCCAAACAATATGGATCAAGCCTAATATACACTAGGTGAGCCCCAAGGCAATATGAGAAACACACAATGGTCTGGTGTAGTCTGATATACACTAGGTGTGTACCCATAACCATACCAAAAGTTATACTCCCTCATAACTTTGATAAGGTACCACACATGATGGTCATAAGGCTAGCAAGTTGCTTATACTAGACACTCATGAAATAAAGGCACATTAAAGCAAGTTGTGTTATGCTTCATGGAAAAAAAAATTGTTTAGGATAGTCTAATGGGTTTTTCTTAGTTCATGAAAGGTATCACTTTAGGGAAAATCACATTCAATATCACCATTAAGAGAGGACTAGTCAAGAGATAAAATATTCACACCTTAGGGAATGCAAGCCATAACATTACCATTAAGAGGAATGGCATATGTTAGGAAAGGTCACGCTCTTAAAGGAAATAAAACCCAATGTCACCAAGAAGAAGAAAAGTTACGTAAAATAGGAAGACCACACTTTGAATAAAGGTCATGTCATTAAGCAAGCAACAATTGGGAGGCATAGAATAAATTTTGTACTTTGTTGGGAATGGATCGCGTGAGTAGGAAGAGGAGTAGGATGGGATTTTTAAATCCTCAGATGTAGAGAGAGATGGTGGCTCTAAATTAGATGACAATGATGATGATGCTTGGTTGCTCTCTCTTTCAGAGGGGGCACCCGGTTTTACTATGGATCTGGTTCATTTTTTGGCATTTAGTGTGTGGTTTGATTTGTTTATGGCTAGGAGGTTTGTGGAGAGTTTCTAGCTATCCTTTGACACCGAATGGCATGTCAGGTCTGTTGTTGAGCTTTAACTTTTTGCCTTCTCTCTACTCCCTTTCTATGCGATCTCTCCTTGCTTGTTGTTGGTGTTGTTTTGTGGGGCTATTGTGGAATGGTGTCGGCTGCTATTTTTGGCCTGGGAGGTGTGCTGTGGATCTATTTGTTGCTAACATCCTTCTAGGATGTTATGGATTGGTGCTGGGTGCTGTCATTTTCTTGTTAGCGAGCTATTTTTTGAGTCTAGCTATTACATTCACCCTATGGGGTTTTTCCCAGTTCCTCCTTGTTGGGAGCTCTTGCTAATGGGTTGTTTAGGAATTTGGTGGTTTGATCTCAGACCCTGACTAGCATGTAGGGTTGGAAGTGGTTTTTTCTTGTTGTTCCTTTTCTCCTCTTTCTCTGTCTACAAATTTTCTTGGTTTTCTCTGGCCCTTTTGGGGATTTTTAGCCTTTTTTTGGGGGCTTTCATTGCTTGGGGTTGTGGTTGTTGGTCTACCTCTGGTGGAGTTGTTTGTAGATAGCTTTTGGCTTGTTTCAGACCTTGACTAGCATGTAGGGTTGAAGGGTGTTCTTCATTGTCTTGGCATCTCCCTACTCTCTCTTCTTGGAGGCTTTCCTTGCCTCATCCTTCTTCTTTTGGGTCCCTTTATCTCTTCATTGGTGCTGGTGTTGGTTGTGGTGCTTGGAGTTCTCACTGAGGGGTTGTTGGAGGAGAATGATGTCCTGATCTCAGACCCTGTCTAGCATGTAGGGTTGGAAGTGGATTTATCTTATTGTGCTCCTCTCCTCTTTCCATTTCTACAAGTTTTTTGGGCTCTCTTTGGCTCTTTAGAGGCTTCTATGCCTCTATGTGGGTGCGTTCATTGCTTGGGGTTAAGGTTGATGTTCTGCCTTTGGTGGAGTTGGTAGTGGATAGCTTTTGGCATGTTTCATACCTTGACTAGCATGTAGGGTTAGAGGTTGGTCTTTAGTGTCTTTTTAACTCTCTACTCTCTTTGTTTGGAGGCTTCCCTTGCCTTGTCCTTCTTTTGAGGCCCATTTTCTCTTTGTTGGTGTTGGTTATTTTTTTGGACAAGGATGCTGCTATTCTTTGGGCAGGGAAGTTACTATTTTCTGGTGCGCATAAGTTTCTTCTCTCTTGGCTAGTGGATAAGGTGTTCTCTTCTATGAATAATTTTTTTTTTATTCGTGTGTTCTCTCTACCCCCTTGTGGGGTGGTTGGGATTATCCCTATGCATCTCTTGTTGGGCCATGTTCTCAAGTTGTCAATGGTTGTCATGGAGATCCTTGCTAATGGTTGATTGGATTGCTTCCCTTTTCTACAATCTAAGTCTTCTATTGAGGTGAAGATTACTATTATGGAAGTGGAGTCCTCTCTTTTAGAGGTAGAGTTGGGTTCTATGGATTTGTGGAGGTGGTGTGCACTCCTATTGAGGTGGAGTTGTTTTTTGTTATAGCTTGGTTGTAGTTGTGGTAAGGTTCTTCATGGCTTCTAATCTTATAGAGGGGAGCCTACTCCTTTTGAGGTGGATTTTGATTCAGATCTTTGGGTTTGGTGGTGCTGCAAGAGGTTTCATTTTCCCCGTTGGTGTGGTTGGGAGGTTTCTTGGCGTTCTACTCTGATTCCTAATTCTCCTATTGAGGTGGGGAGTTTGGTTTCATTGATTGGTGCTGATAAGTGTTGTGCTATAGTTTGGCTAATATAGGCTGATGGTTACCTGGATGTTTCAGGAAGTGTGTTGCTGGTTGGGGTTGATAAGTGTTGTGTCACAGTCTAGTTGTTATAGGCTGATGGTTACTTGGCCATATCAGGTGGTTCTTTGTTGCAATTTCCCTTGTAATTGGTTGTGTTGAAGTTGAGGATCCCTTTAATACCTTTTCTATAAGAGTAGATGTGTGTATTCATGTTGTTTCTTTTATAATCTACCTCCGGTTTGCTACTGGTTGTCTTTGTTCTATGCTTTTGCAGCTTGGTCTTTTTATGTGGGTTTTGGGTCCCCGTTAAAACTCGTTTATTAATGGCTTTAGATCCATTCAAAACCTATTGTAAATGGTTTTGGGTCCATTCAAAAAAAAAATTTCCCATATAATCAAAACAATTGGGAGGCATAATACCTCCCACTTTAACGAAATTGCTAAAGACCATGCTATGATAAATTAATTTAAAGTAGAAGATGATAAATCCCATTTGATAAAAGAGACATGAGAGATTATTTGGAAAACCCTATGCCAATGATATGTTTCCAAATAAAGCTACATCATGAAAAGGAGGTTTCCCCCATGTACAATCCTAAGATAACACATAAGGGATCCATGGATTTGGGGTTAGCATATGTATTTTCTATAGTGATATAATAGAGTTTGGAGCCATCATCATTCCTCAAATAACTCATGGAACAACGAGCACAAATGAGGAATGACACATAGAGAGACAGAGAGAGAAAAGGAGAATCCTTTTGGGTCAACATGGAAGAGACCTAAATGTTGTAAGGAAATTTGGGAGTGTATCTAGTGAAAACTCCATACAGTAGTGCCTTTGGTAACTTTCATTTCGATTAGGTTACCTCAAAGACAGACAACTATGTCCCAATGTGGAACAGACATAGTTTATTTCCTATATTGATTCATCTGAGAGAAACATAGTTTATTTCCTATATTGATCCATCTGAGAGAAACACATGTAAACTCAACAACAAGCATTAACAGATTCCACTACATGAACCAGCATACATGAAAGATGAAACAAAAAACTAGAACACAAAGATTTACGTGGGGAAAATCCTTTCAGATAAAAAACCCCACACTCCAAAGATCGAGCCATTGTATTATTCAGCAAAAAATAGTTACAATACAATTGCAAGCTCTTAGCCTTTTCAGAGATTACATCTTGTTCATCTGGATACAACTGGTAGCAAACACCCCTAGAGAGATCAGGAGAGATTCCAGCATAACACTACCTTTCTCTTCCTCTGCTTCGACCTCATGGCTTTGGCCTTTTGGCCAGCCACTCGGTTCTCACTTTATCATTCTCTCTCTTGCTCTCGGCTCTTCAGCTCCTTGGCTTATTAGCCCGTCAACTTTCTTCACTACAGAACGTCCAATGCATTCATGTATGCACTCGTTCTCAATAGAATCTCTGTGTATCGGTCCAAGATCACACTTTAGCAATCTCCCAACTCAACATCTTTATCGTCGTAGATGTTTCCACTCTTGTGCAGATTTTTCCTTTCAAACCATTCAGAAAATCCAACTGCCAACCGTTTGAATTTTACTTCCTCTGATTGGTCCATGAGCCAAGTCAAATGGTCAAGGAACAATCTACTGAGTTCGCATGTCGGTGAGACACGAGAAGTGTCTCCCTGATGCTCAACGGATTCACAAACGATATCTGCATAGGTTCCAATAGTCATCAAGAGGTTATATCGAAAGCCATGACTCATATTGAATCCCTCAACATCCTCAGCAAGTGATTCCTCCATTGGCAAGACGTTTTACCGATGCTCACAAGTCATATCGATTTCAGCTTTGCCATCAGCAGGACATTATAGTTTTCCAAGAGTTCTCATCGAGCAAACATGTCATACCAAGTCGGCAAGACATTTGTCTTTCGCCAACACATCACACCAAGCTTCATGTTATGTCGAACTCCGAACAATCACCAAGAGTTATACCAACATCAGGATTCCCATCGGCAAGACAAACACACTTCGCCAAGACATCTCATTGATGCCTTCAAGTTACACTGTTGTGCTCAATAGTTGGCAAGACATTCATCTTTTGCCAAGACCTTACACCAAGCACACCAAGTCTTACCGAGTCGGCAAGACCTTTTGTCTTTTCCAAGACTTCACGCCAAAGTCTTCAGGTTACCCCAAGCTCACCTTTCACCAGGAGTCATTCCGAACACATCCCACACCATCGGTGAGACAAACGCCCATTGCCAAGACTTCATAGCGAAGCCCTCAAGTCATACCGATGACTCCATTCACTGAGACATCTCCTAGTCGCCAAGACTACATTTCGATAGGAACAAGTCATGCCAATTTCCACATCGGCCAGACAGACCAAAGGTCATGTCGATATCGGCAAGACTTCCTATCATCGCCGAGACATCATTCTGATACATGTGAGTTTCCCCGATGACCACGAGCAATGTCGGCAATACTTTACATATCGCCAAGACTTCATGCCGATACCCTTTGAGTTACTCCAAGTGTATTCAGTTGGCCAGACATCTCCCAATCACCAAGAGATCTTCCCGAATGTTCAAGTCATCCTGATGACTACAATCAGCGAGACATCTCCCTATTGCTAGGACCACATATTGACACACTTGAGTTACCCCGATGGCTCCAGGAGAAAACATATCAGTGAGACAACCCTCCATCGCTAAGACTTCATATCAAAGCAAACAAGTTACACCGATGACTCTAGTCACCATAGGTCACACCGACATACGCTAGGCACCCGATAATAAACCCTTCGGTCACTGAGACATTTCCACTCTGCAAAGGGTTACAGTGACTACACCAAGTCATAGCAATAGGTCCTTTCGAAAAGACAAAAACAAAGTCACAGCGACATGAGAAAAACACAAGATTACTGAACTGTCAGTCGGTCAAACACCATGAATGTCACAACGACCATGCTTTCTCAAAGGATTCAGCCTGTGAGATTGAGGCACATTTTCCAACAATCTCCCACTTGACGAAGATCACATAGGCACCTTCAAAGCAACTAGGAACTAAGTTCACACTAGCTCCACCAGTTCAAACCCTGCAATACTCAAGACACCCAATCAACATGATTCAACAAATAACAGTCCTCAAGACAATCTACAACAAAGACCAATTATCCATCTGCAACTTATTGACAAACAAAGCAACCGATCATAGCCATCGAGGAAACCACATAGACCTTAGTATGCTCTCATGCTCTATCAAGAAATCAACTCCAACATCCAAGATGTTCACCTTCAAGCAACAATCCTGTCATCTTCCAACATGCCGCCTATGGAAGAAGAATACAAAGCCAAGGTCTATAAGCACCATTCCAATGAACACAAGCAAAAGATCCCATCGATCTCATCACCAAGATACTGCTACCACTTCATTGTGTTCAAATGCTATACAGAAGCAATATTAACTTCAAAGCTTCAACTAGAACACAATAGTGAAGTCATTATCCAGAAACAAGATACTAAACATCAATTAGAACAACAATCAGACTAACCACTCCCATCCAACTAATAACCCACATGACTAGAACTAGCACCCACAGCTCGTGCTATTCCATCCAATCTCACATACCTCACTGGTATCACCATTAGTAAAAAACTCATGCCAAACCAGAGCCAACTCATCAACAACAAATACAAGCTCCAAGTGTCAACCAATCGAAGAAGACAAGACACATACAGGAACTCCCACTGCCTGAGTAATCCAGATCTGAAAGATCAAAGGCATCAACAAGTCTACCAATCCCAGCACATAGAAAATGTAACCTTGTAGTACCAAGGAAAAAATCCACAATGATATGCACAACCTACAACAACCTGCCACAAGAAACATTTCTCTCACCACAAACCTTCACGGCCACAAAGAGAAATTCTACACATCATCTTCCTGTAGAACGTCCTTCTACATACACTTCTAATAGCCAGATGTGTCAAGAATGATCTTCTTCATATCCCAAAAGAAAGCCTTAACAACATCCATTCGTTCAATCACCAAGATCAAACCAATTTAACAAACAACATGGATGTAAGCATCTTTAAGAAGATCAAGCTAGTTCATTCCCCATTTCAGGAAATCAGCCCATACGACATCTCCTACCAATTCTCATTAGTAACAAGGAGACCAAAGAAACTATACAACTTCCACTATGAATCTTCCAGAATCATTAAATAGTAATTCAAGATCCATATCATGAAAGTAAACTTAATAAAACACATCTGAAAAATATAATGGGCCAAATACCTTTCAGATAAACTGTTGAGCAGACCAAGAGTGGGAACAAGAATACTCCTTCAAGATATACAAGTCATCATGACTAATCCAAGAGCAATCTCCTCATAGGTCTCTTATTGAACTCATGTTCAACCAAGGTGAAGGCTTCTCAGACTTTCTACTAAACAACTTTAACAAGAGTAACAAGCAGCAACACATCTCTCCTTAGAGAAAAACTGCCTCACCTTATTCTTTATGTATCCATGACTACTAGCAACTGATCATCTCATGCTAAACTTCAACTGCATTACTACAACATCATGAAGTATCAAGCAAATAATAAAAGCACTTAATACACAAAGAATTACCATATCACTGACAAAGCTCCAATCATCTAAATCAGGAACTTATCATGACATCATGATCTATTCATCCCCTTAGGAGATACCATGCTCCAAGTGACTTCACGATTGTCTCAAGTACAATGCACAATGCCAAAACTCCAGTGCACCAAGAGTATACCATGACATAAAGCAAATAGACTTAAAACCAACATCACCTGTCAAGAACCACCAACACCTTAGACAAAGACTCCAAGCGTCCTCCATGGTTCCAAGATGTTGCACATCTTCAAATAATGTCCATGCAAAAGCACAAGAACCCTTCTGCAACACTAAAGAAGACTATTCACCACCATGTGATGAACCCATAGTCACTGCTAGAGCTCCCACTGAAATGTGACATCCGAGCTCTCCAAGAATCATGACCACCTACTACAGGTTCCCTTAACCGACTATTTAGGTACACAAGAATATCCATCCTCTCATCTCAAAATAATCCCACCAATGCACAAGTGACCATAGACAAGGCTAGCTAACAAGTTTCTACCAACAATGAATCAACCTCGTGGATACAGACAGTCCACATCCAAGTTGTCTCATAGAAAACATGTAGGTAAAGACAGCCCACAACATTGCACAACCCGTAGATCCATTCAACAAAAACATGCAAACCCATCATTGCATTGGAAACTGCATCACTGAGATATCAAAGAGAATAACCACATAGACAACATGACTCAAACACTAGATCACACCAGATCTGACTTGCCAAACATGTCCACAATGAGCACCATAATCAAGGAACACCACCACAAGAATGTTGAGTGACAAATCACTTACCAACACTCCCATGCAGAGAAGAAAACATACCTCCTCAAACCATGCACCAAGCATGCATGTAGGCCTACAACTATCTCATCCAGGAACACCCCATAAAGGCCAATCCCTAGACAATAGCTTAACAGCAACTCCACATCATCACAAGTTTTTGCTTAACCATGTAAAACCTGCAAAACCACAAAGCCATGCGAGTACAAAACATCCTTAGAAAGGAAACAATAGTTCAAGAGAATCCAGACCCTTTTCAGGCCAACTCTAAACCACCAACATGTACATGCATCCAAGAAAGAGAGGAAGGCTATTTCAGAATCTTGCAAATCATCTAATGATTAACTTCATAGCCTTCAAGCATTCAAGGTTAATAGGAAACAGTGCTTTCCAACACTAGGAACCACCACCTAGCATAAGCACTTTGAAGAATCCACCTCATACTTCAAGGTTAAACCTCTACCAGCCAGAAGACACAGATCACAACATGATCAACTCCCTTTTCCGTCTTGACCATTCTTCAAGCTGCATGTTGTCTTAGAATACCACAAGGCTTCCACTCATCAAAGGATCAATACATCAGTCCATTCCTCCAAATTTCTTCCAGCCCAACAAACTGAGAAATCTTCACAAGAGAAATATCCAGAAACAACAACCAAAAGAAGGCTCTGATACCACTTGTTGGGAAATTTGGGAGCGTATCTAGTGAAAACTCCATATAGTAGTTCCTTTGATAACTTTCATTTCGATTAGGTTACCTCAAAGATACAGACAACTATGTCCCAATGCGGAACAGACACAATTTATTTCCTATATTGATCCATCTAAGAGAAACACATGTAAACTCAATAGCAAGCATTAACAGATTCCACTACATGAACCAACATACATGAAAGATGAAACAAAAAACTAGAACACAGATTTACATGGGGAAAATCCTTTCGGATAAAAAAACCCACACTCCAAAGATCGAGCCATTGTATTATTCAGCAACAAACAGTTACAATACAATTGTAGGCTCTTAGCCTTTTCAGAGATTACATCTTGTTCATCTGGATACAACTGGTAGCAAACACCCCTAGAGAGATCAGGAGAGATTCCAGCATAACATTTCCTTTCTCTTCCTCTGCTTCAACCTCATGGCTTCGGCCTCTCGGCCAACCACTTGGTCCTCACTCTATCATTCTCTCTCTTGCTCTCAGCTCTTCAGCTCCTTGGCTTATCAGCCCATCAGCTTCCTTCACTACATAATGTCCAATGCATTCATGTATGCATTCGTTCTCAATAGGATCTCTATGAATCGGTCCAAGATCACACTTTAGCAATCTCCCAACTCAACATCCTTATCATCGTAGATGTTTCCACTCTTGTGAAGATTTTTCCTTTCAAACCGTTTAGAAAATCCAACTGCCAACTGTTTGAATTTTACTTCCTCTGATTGGTCCACGAGCCAAGTCAAATGGTCAAGGAACAATCTACTGAGTTCGCATGTCTGTGAGACACGAGAAGTGTCTCCCCGATGCTCAACGGATTCACAAACGATATTGGCATAGGTTCCAATAGTCAGCAAGAGGTTATATCGAATGCCATGACTCATACTGAATCCCTCAACATCCTCAGAAAGAGATTCCTCCATTAGCAAGATGTTTTACCAATGCTCACAAGTCATATCGATTTCAGCTTTGCCATCGGTAGGACATTATAGTTTGCCAAGAGTTCTCATCGAGCAAACATGTCATACCGAGTCGGCAAGACATTTGTCTTTCGCCAACACATCACACCGAGCTTCATGTTATGCCAAACTCTGAACAATCACCAAGAGTTATACCAACATCAGGATTCCCATTGGCAAGACAAACACACTTCGCCAAGATATCTCATCGATGCCTTCAAGTTACACTGCTGTGCTCAACAGTCGGCAAGACATTCATCTTTCGTTGAGACCTTACACCAAGTACACCAAGTCTTACCAAGTCGGCAAGACCTTTTTTCTTCGCCAAGACTTCACCCGAAGTCTTCAGGTTACCCCAAGCTCACCTTTCACCAGGAGTCATGCCGAACACATCCCACACCATCGGTGAGACAAACGCCCGTCGCCAAGACTTCATAGCGAAGCCTTCAAGTCATACCAATGACTCCATTTGCTGAGACATCTCCTGGTTGCCAAGACTACATTTTGATAGGAACAAGTCATGTTGATTTCCACATCGGCCAAATAGACCAAAGGTCATGCCGATATCGGCAAGACTTCCTATCGTCGCCGAGACATCATTGCGATACTTGTGAGTTTCCCCGATGACCACGGGCAATGTCGGCAAGACTTTACATATAGCCAAGACTTCATGTCAATACCCTTTGAGTTACTCTGAGTGTATTCAATTGGCCAGACATCTCCCAATCGCCAAGAGATCTTCCTGAATGTTCAAGTCATCCTGATGACTACAATCGGCGAGACATCTCCCTGTCGTTAGGACCACATACCGACACACTTGAGTTACCCCGACGGCTCCAGGAGAAAACATATCGGTGAGACAACCCTCCATCGTTAAGACTTCATATCAAAGCAAACAGGTTACACCGATGACTCCAGTCGCCATAGGTCACACCGACATACGCTAGGCACCCGATAACAAACCCTTCTGTCGCTGAGACATTTCCACTCTACAAAGGGTTACAGTGACTACACCAAGTCATAGCGATAGGTCCATTCGGCAAGACAAAAACAAAGTCACAACAACATGAGCAAAACAGAAGATTACTAAATTGTCAGTTGGCCAGACACCATGAATGTCACAGCGACCATGCTTTCTCAGAGGATTCAGCCTATGAGATTGAGGCACATTTTCCAACAAACGTCTCAACGCTTTGCATCGTCCCCAAAAAGAAAACATATGGAAAATGCAAAGACAATGGTTATGATAGATAAAGAATGAAGAAAAATAGAAGAGTTTCACAACATATTTGTTTCCTTTGTATCCTCATACCAACAAAGTGACAAGGGTCATCCAAAGTAGGCTTACAAACATAAAGATACACTAGGAAACACAATATGAGGGATCACATTATGCACATGCAATCACACAAAGAACATGAACAAACATAAAGCTAGTATGACACATGCGAGCTGACCTAAATAAAATCATCCATGTCCCAATCTTGTTCATCATATATGGAAGGCAGAGAACTAGCCAAAGGTGCAACAACGAGTGCCATACTATGAAAATAACCAAGTTCAACACATGGTGATGCACTCTTGTTAGGAGGATCATCATAGTTGTTCTCGGCTAAGCTCATGGATGAGGAGAACAATAAATTCAGCTCATTATGTACTTCCTCATCAATATTAACAGTCTCATCATCATCATCCAAGTTAATCACAACATGAGGTCTAATGATAATATTCATAGAGGTTTCATGTTGTTGTTGTGGCGAAGGTGGAGAATCATCATGCTTTTCTTGAGTTAAATTTTTGTCTTGGTTTCCTAGTTTGTTCTCTTCTTTTAACTTATGAGCAATAGCACAATGTCTATGTCTATGACCTTTAGCATTTCAATTTCTTTTTGCACGGTTTTCAAGTTGTAATGGTGTAGGAGTGGGTTTATCAACCATAGGTATCTTTTCTTCCCACATTTGAGGAACAAAATGAACCATTGAGGGTTATTCAACCACTTTCTCTTTGGGTTTATAAAATTGTTTGATATTAGGAGGCACAATGAGAATTGTATGGTTATCTCTTTGTCTCTTATAGGAAATAGGTGGAGGATTTTTCATGGATTTATCTTGGTTACTCAAAAATGGATTTTGGTTCAATCATGGATTCATCAATGATAGGAGGCTCAATCATGGGTTGAGGGATATTGCTAAGAGATAATTTTTCAATGAGCTTTTCCTTGAACTTTTGGTAAGATTTGAAAAAGAAGTCCTCACAAGGCTTAATAGGTTTTATGGGTTTAGGCCAAAATAAATCTAATGAGAAATTCCCATGAGAAGACAAAGGATTAAAAATGCTATGATGCACAGTAAAAATTTCATTACCAAACACAAATTTTAAGCATTTATGCACTTCCAATGGGATGAAATCTATGGAGCATAGCCATGGATAGCCTAGCTTCACATGGAATTGGTTTGACAATGAGATGATGAAGATTGAGACATCTAATTGCTTTGGTCCAAATTTTAAGGGGAGAGTGATCGAACCTATTGTAGGGCAAGCAAATCCATCATGTGGTATGATCCATGCTTTTTATTGTTCATAAGAGTCTTGATAAAGTTCATGCACAAATAATAATTCCTCAGTGATCACATTCTCTACACACAAGGGATCAATTAGTATCCCATTGGTAGGCTTGTCATTGATTCTTTTGGCTATGTATAGAGGACCATTGGGTGCATGTTTAATTATGTCATTTTGTGAGAAAGCAATGTCAAGAGACAAGTTGGTTTGGCCCTTACAAGGTTGAATGTCAATGAAGTTGACCATAGTTTGTATGTCATTGTCATTATCACTCATGTTATTAGTATTCGTGTCTTGTATATTGTCAACATTCCTCACATCATTCTTGGTTTCACTAGCTTTAACAAATGAGATGTTATGATTTGGCATTGGATTGGTAAAGATTTACAAATTTTGGCTAGGTGGGGCAACAAAATTATTTCCTTGATCATTAACACCTCCAATCTGGATGTGATTAGAATCAATGAGGTCTTGCACAATATTTTTAAGATGTATACATCATTTTGCATGATTTTCATTTTTTCAGTGATAATGGAAAAATATATTTGGATTATAGTTCAGAGGTAAAGGCTTAGTATGACTAGGGGTTCTAGCAGGAGGTAAGGTAATTAAGTTCTTACCCAAGAGTTACAACATGATGGAATGAAGGGTATTGGGTAATAGATTAAATTGTCTATTCTTGTCCCTAAATTGGTATGGATTTGTTGTTTTTATAGAAGCCACCTGAAATTAAACATGTTGATTTGTTTGAGGTGGATTCATTTGTATAAAGCCCTTATTTTGTTTCTTGAATGGTTGGAAATTATTATGAGGCACAAATTCAGATTTTTTAGGACGGTTGGATGAAGTTTTTGCTTCATGATGACCAACCAAATTATGATAGTCACGAAGATCCATGCACAAGTGAGTAAAGGGAATCTCATCATCTCAAGATTATCTTGAATATTAGTTTGCAAGTTTTCAATGAAAATTCTTTGAAGATCATCATTAGGAATCTTAATGTTGATTTGTGAGTAGAGCAATTGATAACGTGTTATGAAATCAATGACCTTTTTATTCTATTTTTCCATTGCATTAAATTTGATAAGGTCATCTTGGGACCAATGTGCATTTGGAAATCATTGAGGAAGGCATCAAAAATTTCATTGAATGGACAAATTTAATTATTCGATAAAGAGAAAAACCATTCCAAGGTTGTTTCTTTCAAGGATCTAGGAAAAAGCTTAGACAAGAGCTTTTCTTCGAAAATGAAGTCACTACATAAGGCTATGTATGTTGAGACATGGTTACTAGGATCTCCTTTACCACCGCATTTCTCAAATCTAGGAATCTCTATGCCTTGTGGTATTTTTGATTTCAATATCTCCAATGATAATGGGTTTTGTTTGACATATTGCGAAGGTTGGCCATTTTGATTTTGGTTCAATGTGGAAATTTATTGTTGGAGGGATGACACATTTTGCAAAAGTTGGTTAAGGATGGAATCATTGGTTGTATTTTGAGATGCAGGTGAATAAGGTGGAGGTGTATATGTGTTGGGAGGACAAGTGAATTACAAATTTGTGAGAGGTGATGGGTTAGGAGATATGATGTTTGAATTCACAAAGCTAAAAGGATTCCTAGTGGACATACCTAAAGTTGGATTGATGTTGCTAGTTGGTTGTCTTGTTGTAGTAATAGTTGAATGAGTATTTGTAGGAATAGAGGCCAAAATTGTATGGGGAGGAATTTGATTTCCACCTTGAATTTGAGTGTATCCCAAAGTTTGAGCACAACTAGCCCCTGTACGAACATGATTGTCAATAATATGAGCTAGGATACACACAATTTCTATTCCTAGTTCATTATCAATAATTCTCCTCATGTTATTTATGACAAGAGTCATAGTACCAACAATATATTCAACACTCACATAGTTTTGAAGTTTTTCTAAGGATTTATCCATTTTTTGCAAGTTTTCTTGAGGAACATGAGCAAAAATGGTTTCAACATCAATGGGATTGGATGTTGTGGGATGTGTTATTTCAGGTATGAATTCTAATATGGGTTTACTAGTGTCAACACTATGAGTTAAAGAATTAGAAAACCCAAGATCCACATTGGATGTACCAAAATGAGATGCAATGAGTCTTGAACTACATCTCATTGAAGTATTAGAAATAGCACAATAGGTTGTAATACTCATACAAGTTTCACCAAACTAAAAGTGTAAACAAAATGTACAAAAAGCATTAAAAAAATGTAGCAAGCACCCAAAAATAGGACACACAATTCAAGTATGTAAAGAGATATTGCAATTTTCAGATCTAGCATATAAGGATTTACTAATTTTAGAATGCAATAAGCTAAAAATGATATCTTTTGAATGCAAATTTATTTTTTGAAAAATTAATTTGTTTTGGCCAATTAACTTGAATGCAAACAATTTCAGAAAACTGTAATTCTAGAAAATGAAATTGAGATCTACAAACAACCAAAAATAAAGCAAACAAAGATAGACTGATACCCAAAAATTAGGAATGTTGGACTTGTCGTTGCACCAAAAGATTGACCTGTCAATGCCTGATACAAGCTTCAGTTAAGAACCACAGGAGGAGGTTAGACCATGTTGCAAACCCAAGTGCTAGTTTTGCAAGGAAGACCAAGGGTCACACCTTGCAACAATCCCCCCCCCTAGCACAAGCATGGGGTTTGAACCTGTGACTAGCTATGATACCAATTGTTGGACTTGTCGTTGCACCAAAAGATCGACCTATCAATGCCTGATACAAGCTTTGGTTAAGAACTACAAGAGGTGGTTAGACCATGTCACAAACCCAAGTGCTAGTGCTACAAGGAAGACCAAGGGTCACACCTTGCAACAAGGAAAATGACCTGTATAAGGAAAATTTCACCCTAGGGTAAATGGGTCCTTGCAGAAGGGCTTTAAAAATTAAGTTTTGATTTTTTGAGTTGATGGTTAAGGTTGTTTTAGGTTGCAAAGAAATTCTTTTAGTTAAAAATTTCTAGATTTTATTTTTAGATGCAAATACAATTTGATGAAAAATAACAAGCAAAATGACAACCTTCTAGATGCATTTTTTTTTAATTTTCTGATGTAAATGATTGAAAAACACTAAGGTGCAGACTACTATGTAAAGTGAATGCAATATGTATGCAATTTTTTGGATTTTTGAGATTTTAAAGGATGCAAAATGCACTTTTAAAACCCTAAATGAAATGAAAACTAATGCAATTTTGAAAACCCTAAATGAGATGCATTGCAAACTAATGCAAATCCTAGATCTAGGGTTTTGAAAGACTACCAAATCAGAAAGCTTGTAGTGTAAGAATGTTAGGTTCAACAAAATGAAATGAGGGGAAAATGGGGGAAATGGTTGGGTGTGATGGTGATTGTGGATGGAAGGGGGTCAACAAAATGGAACACCTAAAATACACCTTTTCCCTAATTTCATTAGAAAAAGAGATCTCCCAAGGATAGAATTGAATTTCAACTTTGAGGTCAGTCAACCCTATTAGGAGGATT
>VDFB02392438.1:0-25417 GCA_007258455.2 Sequoia sempervirens
TGAAACACAAAAATGAAAGCATTGGCCTGTTTAGGCTTTGTATCATTACAATCACCCTAGCAATTATTTTAATCAAATTGTAGGGTAACCTTAGGATAGTTACATGATGCTGATCTAATAGACAGACATGAGTATATCATCAAATATTGTTCAAATCTTCATTGTATTCATTAATAGAAGCTGGCGGTTAATATTGATAAAGAAAATCTGTTATGAACACTTTAATGCGAGAAATATTACGAAAGTGCTGCAGTTGAGGATCACGGAGGGACAGTTCAGATAAATTTGATTTGAATATTGCTAACCTAATATTAAATCTTATTACTAAGACTAGTCATTAAACACAATGGTGGTTGTGGGGGGGTAGGGGATCGAGGGTGGGGGTTGGGCGGATTCGCTAGGTGTTGTATGGTGAGTTTTTAAAATTTTGAAGCTATTGGTGTGGTTTGAATTCCTATAAAAGTTTTTGTTTTTCTATTTTGTGTTATATAATTTTTTGATACATTCATAGATGGGGGGTCTAATTAAGGACCGTCCAGCCATGTAGTCTTGACACAAACACGCACAATTCATGCACAGTGATAATCAAAATATCAACAGAGTCGTATGCCATATTTGGATTCACTACATATATGTATGTATGTATGATCAACATTCAGAATTATATCAACATTTTCTGCTACAATGGGCTTACAACATTTTAGACCTTGGTTTTATTTATAATACAATATCAATACTTTCACATGAGTGTGATCATAATAATTAGCTTCCTTGGGCTACTCTCTATCCTCTTGCTATGCATTGAGCTATTTGGACACTACCTAGTCCTTGGATCTTTCTTTGTTGTCCACTGTACTTTGCAAATAAATTAAACCTCCTATTATAGTGTGTATTTGGTGTAGAAGGTGTTGGTTCCTCCAATTGATTATCTGATTTTCTCTAAAGGTAAGCTACTTCTCATGATCAAGAATGTCAGGTCAGTGGCCAACGAACAAGGATTTGAACATCCTTCCATACTTTAGACTCTGCAAAACCAAGGTGGGTTTTTCTTCACACAACAACACTTGGAGATATACAATTATGAATGCATGGTGTTTCAGCAGATAAAATTCTTACACATAATGTTGGGGATTCAACACATATACATTTACTTCATTCAGATGTTCCCATAGCTCAATTAGATTATGGTGTAAGAAAACAAACTAAGAACTAATCACAAAAAGCTTAAAATATCATGATTTAGTTTCTTCTTTTGTCCTGGACAGAGTAATTTACTTGACTGATGCCTTATCCAATTACTGAGTCAAAAATTGTGAAATCTTCTCATAACAACAACTCAAGCACAAATCCAAGGGTTTACAAACACTATTATTTTATAACAGCACAACCCGCTATTATTCAACAACACAATTCTTCTTACAAATCCTTAACTATATCACAATATTTTAACATTTGATTGAAAGCAATTAATCTATTCCTTGAGTGGAAGCCATCAACAAAACATTTATCAGCAATCGAGACCTTCATAATCCTTGATCTGATGATCATATTGATTCAGAAAATATTGTGTACAAGGAGACTAGAGTATTGAAGAATATCACTCATATATGTCTCAATTTAGACTGTATATTGCTATTACAGGCAAAACTTTACAATTTTCTTCTTTGAAATGCTATGACTTGATAAAACCTAACTAGCCTGTCCCAAAATTACACTTCCATATGCTGCACATCAACAACAAGCATCATCATATACACTGACATCTGAACTTTACAATCCTCACTCAAGACTTGACTCAAAGCATAGTATGTATTAATAAAATAGTCCTCAAAGATGTCATAGTTAAAAGGTTCAACTTCATCCTTTGTGAACTTGACTATTTTGCGTTCTGAATCTCTTCTCTTTCTGTTGTGGTAACCACATGACTTTATAGCTATGCTTATCTGGAGCAAATTCTCTGTTAAGTGCACCAAAATCAATGGGCACATTTGTTGTGACATTGAGGTTGAAAACCTTAGTGATATAATGCTTGTTTAGGTGCAGAAGAACACCTCCATGCCCATTCTTGATGATTCTATTTTTTGCATCATATCTTTTGGAAATAGCCCTGATAAGATCAACGTTTACAAAAACATTGGGAACGACTAGCTTCCCCAAGTCCATGCAACACAAATTTGAAATAGGCTTGTCTGATAGGCTCTTCTTATACCCATACTCAAATAAATTCCACTCTTGTCGAGGGACAGTAGCATCCCTGAAAGCACCAGCCTTATCAACAAATCTGTCTGTAATTACTTCAGTGCCCTGGGCATGCTTAGATTGTTTTGATGATCTAGGCAATTGTTTTATCAATTCTTCCTCTCTACTCCTTTTAACTCCTCGAGATTTTGAAGTAGATTGACTCATCTTGAAGGTGTTACAAAGAAAACTACGGTCTCCACTTAACTAGGGTTTCTTCATAAGCACAAAATATTTTACAACGTATATTGAAAACTCTAATTTATGTGATTCCAAAAAATATACTAGAGAATGCAATTCAAAACAAATAGTAACTTTTACTCGCTCGTTTGCACGCTCAGAAACCCTAATTTCACCCTTGAAAAATTGCAGAAGTCACACCGACACTTGAATTTCCTTTGCACGAATTAAGGCAAACTTGAGCGAAATGAATGCTTGTATGTATCCGTTTGCCAAGTTTGAAAAATGGCCGTCGATTTTAATATGGCGTGCACAATCAATGGTCATTGCATCTGCTTAACACATTGCAAAAGGCATTTGAAAATCTTTTGTATAGTTGCGATGCATTACAGCTGTGCAACACAATTAGGAGATGCCAAATGTTAAGTGGTAGCAAAATGGAGTGGGCCCATGGACACATGGAAGAAGAGTGCATCATTGCATTCTTGAGTAACTTTGAGTGGATAGAAACTACGATGAACTAAGAAACTGCGACCAAAGAAGGAATGACCATGTGTAAAGCGCTTTTGTATTTAAGTGAGCACACTATCGCAACTTTGGGTAGCTTTTGGTAGATAAAAATTGTGATGCAAAGGAAGCATGCACTCTAATGAGGTGAAGACAAGTGTCAAGCTATTGGGTTATTGCACTTTAAAAAGAGCGCGACAAGCATGAAATTGCAATGTGAAGGAGAGTTGTGGCCAAATAAGGGGTTTACAGATGGCACTATATAATGGTGTTGCGACGTTCATTTGTGATAGAAGACATGAAACTGCAATGTATTAATTGGGCACGATGCAATTAGAAGACGTCACGTAGTCCGATGGACAAAGGAAAACCCTAGGACTTGGAATAATTCCACTAAAAGGTTTGTGGTTGGCCAAGACAAGAATTATGATTCCAAATACAATGTAGCTTTAAACATGACCCCTCTTGGGACCAATAGAGCCTCTCAAGTGATTATTCTTTGGCACAAGGCCCTAAGTTGTAATGACCCCTTCTTGATACTCATGGTCCATGGTGTCCTTTTTTCTAATCTACAATTGTTAGTGAATGGATTGTAAGCATAGGAGTAGCATGGTTGGAATTGTAGTTACTTTCAGTTAGTGTTGGAATAAGAAAAGCATGTTGATGTGGTTGGTTCATTAGGGCTCTAGTGGACTGGAATGAAGGTGAATGCGTGGTCAAGTAATTGTTTTGGATTGCATCGATAGAGGAAAGGCTTTCACGTTTATTTGTTTGGAACTACCATTGATTGATAATCTAGTGTTGAAACTACATATGGTTGAGGAATATAGGAAATGAGGAGCACAAGGGTTATAGGAAGTGTTTAGGGAAAAATGAAAGATACTTTTGAAAATTACAACCAAAATTCAATTACTTCCTAGGAATTTGATGTTGCATACAATAGCTTTGGTGCTTGCAGACGAAAACCTCCATGTGTGTCAAACTAATGTCTTGGGGCCAAAACCCTCAAGAAGTAATTTGTGTTGTAGAGCGACAACAAAATCATATAGAATGATGACATAATCATCAGGGTGTTAAAATCTACATGTTGTAGAGTGTTTAGGATTGTCGAGGCTCTCATATTTGCATGTTAGTGTGCCTAGTAAGTAGCATTAGTCAAGTGTATTTTACATAGTTACACCACTGTCAGGGACGGGGGGACAAAGGGGCCTCAATTTGGGGACGGCGGCGGCGGCGGGGGGGGGGGAAGGGGGGGGTGGATATACTATATACTATACATATGGTATTTAAAATGCTAGTTATGAAAAGATGTATAAGACTATTAAGAAGTAAAATAGCAAAATTGCAAATCACTATTTTCACTCCTCCAATCACTTTTTTCTCAGCTCTTCACTCTTCTTCTTTCTGTAGCAAACAATTAGAAATGAAAATGTGAATACAAATGAAGCTTGGAGGGCCTTTTGAAGGCAGGAAGACCATAGATGGGCCCCACATACCCTTAGGGTTCGAATAGAACCAAAGAAATAATAAAAAAATGTGTTTTTTTTTTAAAAACATGTGCTTGAAGTTGCTGCCGTAGGGGACGCCTGGGCGTCCCCGAGACGCTCGAGGGACACACAGGCATCCACCTCAGCGTCCTGGGAATGCCGGGACGTCCCCGCGTCCCTGGCGGTGAGTGGCAAAATTGGTGGTGCCGTTGGGGACTTGGGAACGCCGTCCCCACGTCCCGGGGACGTCCTCGTTCCGGGAACGCTTGGGATTTAGGGGGGGGGATGCGTCCCCGGGGTACACTGGTTGTTTTAATTTGAATGTATGTGTTTGAAATAAAGATATAATAAAAAAGGAAAATATTTTTGGGTTTGTTTTATTTGTGCATCAGTCTAGTATATTTCAATTTGAATGAATGTGTTTGAAACTTTGAATTAAAGATAAAATAAAGAACAAAATTATTTGTTGTTAGAACAATTCTGGGTTTGTTTTCTATGTGCAGTTGATTGAGGTCTTTAGATTAGTACTAAAGCTAAGATCTGGCCAGCATGTGGAATTTAAAAAAAAAAACAAAAAACAATCAAAGCAAAGACCAAAAACAAAAAAAAAATACTAAAACAAAAACACATTACTCAAATATCAGGGTGTTAAAATCTACAACAACTCATTGATCTTTTCATCCAGAGTATGTAGGGTAAGGGAATTGAGGAACCAAACCATGTCACTATGCCTTAGGGTCATGGCACACAAGGGTAATCTTCATCTTTAGTAGCAAACCAAAACATTCCAGTAAAATTAGTTTTTGGTATTGAACTACCAAGAGTCATGTTCTTGCATAAAGAAGCCATATCATAGGAAGAAGTTTTGGACGACTAGCAGGAGTAGGACTTGGATGATCTCCATGTTGAATATGGGGCAAATAGTGTTGAAATTTGAGTATACATTTTGTTTGAGTTTTTTTGCACATTGAAGGCAAAAACTATAACAAAAAATGTAAGTAAACCCACCCCAAATAGGACTGTTAAATATTTGCAAAGTGGGTTGGGGAATTTGACCAGTTTGCTCATTTGATAGATCCAACAAAGCCTCAACCCAAGCTTGGATCCAAAAATTGAACACTTCTCATTGAGTCCTATGTACACAGGGGAAGCAATTAAATGTGCTATCCTTCACTTGGGGAGGTTGCACATAAGTGGTGGTATTATGGTCTAGTCACTTAAGGTCACAACCTTAACACCAATTATGAAAAGTTTTATAAGAGGTTGATGAAAAATTTGAGAGGCAGGACCTAGAGGAACACTTTAGAGAGTTGGCTTACACGTTACACTAAGGTCCAATGGGTGCATACTTTCCAAAGGGTAGCTGTGATGCTACTTGCTGTGCTAGAAAGGCATCTAACTTTCCTCTTCATGGAAGGGTTGAAAGAGCCCCTCAGAGGTGTAGTTGAAGCCCTTAACCTAGACTCATTACACTCAACCATCAAAGATCCTTGACATTGGAAATTACTACCCCCAACAATCTTTTCAAGGGTCTACCTCTAGAGGTGTAGTCCAGGGGCATCACAGTAGTAGGAAGCTTTGTTTAAACCTTTTCCATAGAAGTTGGGGGCTGCACCATTTCAACCCATAGGACACCAAAGGATAGGGTACATATTTAGGAGTTAGTAGTTGGTTGACATGATTCATAATGAGATGTGAAGTGGCCATGTTTTAGTTGTAAGGAACCTTGGGAATTGACACATAGGTTCTTGGGAAAGGGGAAAGTCCATTTGATTGAGGTGTAATCCAATGATGAGGGAGAGTCCGAGTCATGCATAGAGGCACAAAGTGTGAGAGAGGATGAGGCATCACCAAAAGGCATGATAATAGGTCTTCCATCACTAGGAGGAGAGTGACTAGTTAGTAATGCATCCTTGTTAGGAGCATTGAAGTACTACATCAAAGTCAAGGGGAGGATTGGAGGACAACATGTAATGGCCAAACAAGAGCATTTGAGTTTGGGACACTTTAGACCTAGCATGAGTCCATTTGCATCTTTAGTGGTACTTGTGAAGAAGGAAGATGGAACGATGGGAATGTGCATTGATTATAGAGCCCTTAACAATAAAACTGTCAAGAATAGGTAGGTATCTGTAAGGATCGACTCCCAACACAGTCTCACAAAACAATAATAATCCACTCATGATCTCATAAACATGAAATAAAATTGATAAAAGCACATAATATATTATAAACAAAAATACAACTCTGGCTCTCATGCCATGAAGTCGAATAATGATACAATCTGAAAGTACAAATATAGACAATGATATAATAATAATGTGAGGACATAGAATACAGTCTTCGGTCACCATCGACCCTCACAGTCATCCACAAGTCAAGAGACGAGAACATGGCTCAGGAGCTTTTCTGCCCAACACGAAGCTTATGCTTCCCCAGAATTCTTCCTAACACGAAGAATACCCGACTCTGCACGGAGTACCTAGCAACCTGGAAATAAAAAGCAGGAGGGAATCTCGGTGCAAGCCTGATGTATATACATGCATTTCTAACATGAACATGCAATGTCCCACAAACAGGATATGGCAGAGAATATATAATAGTTTTTCTAGGTAAATTTCATCTATTTCAATGAACACATGGCTTTGGCCAAAGCACTAAAAGAATCATGTAGATCTTGAAAAGAGGATCAACTTCTCTGTTAACCCATATTCAGCACCCTATCCCGGAAGGTAAACCCAATCACATAGAAGACGATAACATGCATATTATTCATAAAAATAAATATTTACTCTTTTCTTTCATGTAAATACATTTTTCATTGTGTCACCTTTTCATGCCCAATAAAGTAAAATAATCATTGACATGCAATTCATTTTTTTTATATGTGACTAGTTTTAACATGCATTGATCTTTAAATGTTTTCTCTCTATTTCAAGCAAATTCATGCATTTCTGTTCTTATATCATGCATTATTAAATGTAATTGAAAACGTGAATCTATTTCCGTTTTATGCAATAACTAAAATTTATCTAAGCTACTTCCAACATAATTCAATAAAATTTTGCATATATGTCCCTATCTGTTATTTCATTGTTTAAACATCAATTCTACAAAGAAACCTTACAAGTTTGAACAAGAAAACATGCCTCAAAGAAATTTCCAATACTATTTAAGTTATTTAGGAGGAAATGTCATACTCATGCAGTCCATTTTAATTTCTAACAACATTCACAAGGAGAGTTGAGTTTTTGGCCTGATTGATGCTCATATACAGTTTACTAAATTGGTGTGGCTTACAGGACAGAAAACATCCACTCCAATATTTGAAATCACAGTTTATAAAATGAATAAATAAAAAAACAATCCCAGGTTCATAATGACATTCTACCTGTTTATTTCACACAAATCTTAAAATTAAGTAACCCTCTACTTAATTGTCTAATATTATATAGTAATTTACGGGAACACTGTAATTTTTGAACAGCATTAAGGAACTTGTATGTGTTAAAGATAAACTCTTAGTATATATATAAATACTAAACCATTTTAATATAACCTTAATATAATTTTATTTTAACCTTCCATTCCATGCACCAGATGATGGACATAATATACTCTTCTATCAGCGACCATTATCAAACTTTTCTGAAGAATTTACCTCTGGTGATGGCTTTAAGGCTTTGCTCCAATGAATTACTCCAGTTATAAAAAAATGGCCCAATTGTTGAATCTTTTCCTGCTGATTACTTCAGGCTGCTCTGAGTTTCAATTCCCCAGCACAATGGTCACTTGTAACTGAACATGTCTGCTTTATTCACTGTTCTTTGTGTCTAAATGGAGCTGCTCATCTTCCTCCGCTATGGTAGTTAAGCCCCCACCCATTAATTCTCCCTTTTTAGTTGCAGCGCCAAAACCAAGAAAGCGTGCCTTCCTCTTCTAGTTTGCTCGTTCGTTAAATATAAGAAAGATTCAAGTTTTTTTTTAATTTTATTATTCTCATGCATCTTTTATTTTGGACTCCCGCATGTTTTCTTGTACTAACTATAACTCCACTTTAATATTCTCATTTTAGATATCTTTATTTTATTCAATCATGCATTTTTTTTAATATATCTTATTTTATTTTATTTTATTTTTAAACTTATTGAATTTATTTCTTTTGCTAATACCCATGCAAATAAAGTTTTAACTAAAGTTCTTTATTTTCTTCGAACTAATAGCTCCTTTTAGCCTTCGCATGTTTTCAAGTTATTCATAAAAAAATTATAACTATCTTTCCTTTCTTTATTTAATTTAATTTTTATTTTATTCTTTTTAATAATATTTCATGTAAACTTATTTTTATTTAATTTATAACTGAAATCAAAACTTGTTTTAGTTCTTTGTTTAATAATAATTACTATATAAATATTTATATATTCATATTTAATATTTTTATTATAAATATAATTATGCAATTTCTTATAAAAATAAAATCTTTTATTTATTTTCCAATCATTTAATAATAAATTTTCAATATATATATATATATATATATATATATATTTATTTATTTCTTAAACATAAATAATTATGCAATTTATAAAATCTTTTATTTCTCATATCTTTTCGAAAACAACATACTCTTAAGATATATTTTACTTCACCAATTAAGTCTATTTTGGCTAATATAATAACCTTTATACATAGATTTAATTTAAATCATAACACACAATGCATGACGGAAATAACACAGTGAAATTATATCACACAATGCAAATATGAATGCAGCTACGTGTGTGTGTGCATGCATCGAGATCCATCGTGTTATTCATTGCCAAGTGGCTAGGATACCCCTACCTCAACCATGTTCTCGCCTTGACATATACCTGTACTCAGTAGCACTCAGTTGCACAACAGTATGTTAGTCTTTAAAAAAATCATAGTGGGAGCATATACTTGAATTAACTCATAATCACAACATGATAATTATTTCCATTTCATTTTCATTCCAAATCTAATTTCTATTTCATGTATTTAAAAATAACATCTAATTTAGACACATTTATCCAATTCCACAATCATAAGATGTTCAATCAATATTCTTAATCAGTTCAATTTATTTATCAATTAAGTTTATGCAAGAAAACGAGATGTGATAGTAGCTGATGCCTTGTATTTATGAGTTACATGGGGTAGCATATTTCACCAAGATTGACTCGGTCTAGTACTGTCAAATATGGTTAAAATTGAGGAAAATTTTAAGATTGCGTTTGGGCCCTTTGAGTTTTTGGTGATGCTTTTTAGGCTCACCAATGCACTGACCATTTTCGAGTTAGCAATGAATGAAATTTTCAGACCTCATTTGAGGAAATTTGTATTGGTGTTCATTGATGACATGTTGATTTACAATTGAACAAGGGAAGAACATATTGAACAATTGGATATAATGTTGGTGATTCTGTAGGAGTAGAGCTTCTTTGCTAAGAAAAGAAAATGTGAGTTTGGGATGCATAAGAGCTTGTACTTGGGACACATTATTAGTAAAGTATGTGTAGAGACGAATTCAACCAAAGTACAAGCTATCTAGGAGTGGCCTACCCGATGGACATCGACACAATAGTGGGATTTCTTGGGCCTTTGTAGCTATTGTAGGAGATTTATTAGGGTATTGTTGCAACTAGTAGCACCCTTAATAGAGTTGACCAAGAGGGGTGCCTTCCATTGGTCCACAACCACTTAGGGAGTGTTTGACCAGGAGGGGTGCCTTCCATTGGTCCGCAACCACTTAGGGAGTGTTTGACCAATTGAAAAACAGAATGTGCATTAGTTTTGGTCCACATTCATTACTTAACCAGAAAAGTAGTTTTGACAATGAAATAGATGACTGGTGATAATCCTAAAGAATTACTTTACATATCCACGGGCTCAAGTCCAAGTGGTTGTATTTACTCATAATAGAAGCACTTGGAAGCAAGGAATCGACTTCTGAATCTAGTTAACAGGGGTGTAGAAGCATCATTGGTCCAACTACTTGAGACAAGCTTGCTTCATGCAGACCCACATCTTGGGGATCTTGTGTACACATCAATAGGACAGATTGGATTTCTTCATTTTAGTTTGCTTTGTTGAATGGAGGAGAAGACCAATATGCAATGCTGGCATCTTTTGTACATATTGTCAATGCTGATTGCCCTTCTGTTGTAATTGACTTGGCTGACATGGACATTATAAGACCAAAGACAGACCTAAGTCTTAACTCGAATGGAATTGCAAGATGCTTTAAGAGATGCAGCAGAAAATGGTAGTACAAGTATGCATGTCAAATTAGAGAAAGGGCCATCATTTTATTATAAGGTCCTTGCCCTTATGTCTGTAATTAAAATTGTTGAAAAGTGATCTCGCGAGTTATTTTTATAATTTATTTTGTAAAAATTTGTATACTCCCAAACTGAAAAAGAATCAGTTACAAAATTGAAAGATTATAAAGCTTGGGAAAAGTAACGCAGGAAGTTTTTTTATTCGTGTTCTTGGCTAAGTGTTGGGAAATCTTGGAGGAAGAGGATTGGGTTTTTCACTTTATAGAAAGGGAAAGAGTTTGTGAGCTTTTTAGTTAGAGAAATAAATGAAGGATAACATGGCTGGTTTGTTGTTGAATTTGTAGTTATTACTTATTTCTTTAATGTTTGTCATATGATAAACTGCAGTTGCTTCTTTTATTCTCCACATGCTCTTTATGCATTCGAGAAATGGATTGGTGTACGTTCTCTTTTATGTGCAGTTATCTTTCTTGTTTATGTTTTAATTTGCTTGGCTTTCCTGCTTTCTGGTTAAAAACATACCCAATTAAAAATCCAATTTTACCATATGAGGGCACTGTACCTCTAAAATTGAGAGGAAGATCGCTAATCCAATAATGATCTCTCTAACTATTGGTTCCTTTGTATTTATTCACTGGGCGATTCAAGGTCATTTCTCAAGGCCAAACTGCAGCGACAAATCTGTTAACCAATAGGATGCAAAGGTCCCAAACTCATCTTGAATCTCAGTCGCAACTCTAACATTTGTTGTGACCATAATGGTGGGGTTAAGTTCTGGTTTGCTGGTAGTCTTGGTGTTGCTTCCAATAACCTTTGCTGCAGCTATGGCCATTTGTCAAGATCTTTTAGTAGCTAAGCTAAATCATTTTTCTCATATTATTTTGGAATCCGACTCTAATTTTAGTTGATCATTTAAAAAACAAGTCTTACTGTCGCTTCCAGTAGTGGCAGCTGAATGATTGTAAGCAAGATTTTGACATCCTTATTCAAAGTTTCAATGTTGTTCAGTGAAGCCATACTAGAAGGTAAGGAAATCAGGTTACTGATATTTTGGCTAAATCAGCTTCAAATTGGAACAATATCAAGTTTGATATTGGAAGCAATCAGGATTGCCCTAAATAGGATTCAAATAGAGCCTTTAGTGATTTTGTGAATGCTCACTACAATGCCTCTTTGGGTTCTTGATTCTTGCTTGGTGCTTTTTGGTGGACTTTTGGCTCTTGGGGTGTCTTTCTGCCATCTTTGTTATTCCTTTTGTTAATTCGCTTTCCTTTTGGTTCATTTGTTTTAGCATAAAGGAAAAAATTACTTATGATACAATATAAACAATCTTCAAGGTTACAAAGGCCTATACCTTGTCTATGGGGTTTGGAGGGTTCCTCCTCTTGTACAAATTGTCTATTGTTAGTCCATTTGGATTTTTAGGATTTTTTGGAATTTGTGTGCCAAGAGTCTTTTTAAGACTAACACTCTCTTTGTAATCAGTTATTTTAAATATAGTTTTTGCCTTTATGTTAAAAACTAATTTGCATTTCCCAAAAGAATGTACGGAATAGATGAAGGGATTCATAATAAACCTAAAAGTAACAACAAAACCCATGAAAATTAAAGGAAGTACAAAGTCCTGCAAATAGTTCTTATTCCTTCAACCATAGTTTACATACTCAGAATCAGAGAGTACTCGGCAAGCCCAAAAATTTTGACTCGGGAGAAACTTGGCAAATACTCAACAAATACTTGGCAAATATACGGCAAATGTGTGTGGATATTTATGTATGTGTATACTCAGGACTTCACTATGCACACATACATATCTATAAACATACACAGGATGCCAAGTTTGCATACATATACACACATAGACATATTTATACACACACAAACATGCCAAGTTTGTGGGTTTTTTGCGAGCTACTGGCGATTACTCGATAATTTGACAGGAGAAAATCCATCTGCATACTGCCCGTGAGTAAAAGTAGAAATTACTTGGCATGCAAATTTTTTGGAGATTACTCGGAGAGTATGTAAACTATGCCTTCAACAATGAATTCAAAGTTTCACTTCAACTTTTCCTGGATATTTGCTTTGTAAAAATGGCAAAAAGTCTTCCAAAATGATCAACTTTTACAATTTAGGTGAATGATAATTCACCTTCACACAAGTGTTTTTTACTTACCACTTTATACTTCACATAATATTAAATTAATTCCAATACAAAAGCCTAAAATGAGTGTACATTTGGGGCTAATTAAATATGACGTTGCAAACATGATAAAATGACTTTATAATAAATATTAAATCTCCACCAAAATTTGACATTCAAATGAACTTCATGAGTATTTTTCCAAAAGGTTGTTCCTGTGGATGATGTGCCCTGTTGTGCATTGATGAAGTTGACTGTCTGCTTGGATTTTTATTTCCAGCTTGATCATTTTTAATTCTTCGACCTGTGTTTTGATTTCCTCAAGCTTTTAATATCCCTGATTACATTGATATCACCTGTCTCTACACAACAACCAACCATATCGTTCTCTGTTGCATTCATCATGCATTACTGAAAGTTACTGGAATGAGCCTCTTCAAAAAGAGTGTCAAGCATCTTCTACCACTGAACAATTTTTAATGTCAAAAGGTACTTTAATATATCTGATCACTGAATGCAGTCCCTTAATAGTATCTAGTTGAAGTAACAGACCCTCATTCTTGCTTTAGCTTTGTTATCTCTGCATAGCTCTCCCTGAATTCAGAGATCATGATTTACTCTATAAGGTCCCACATTTTGCATTCATAAATAACAGGACTGTCTCAATTATAACATTTGAATAAATTCCATATTTGAGCTGGGGCTTGGAGGATATTTAACAAACATTATGGAACTTGAACTTATTGTTACCAAATTGCATGTGTTTAAAATGTTTCCAGAGTTTTATCACCATTACATTATATGCATTTCGTCGAGGCATTGTATCCAACAATCAATTTTCCGTGTTCCTTTTCCAATGTTTTGCACACCTTTGTTTCATATCTGCTCCTTGGCACATCTACATACATGTCTATCCTGGAGATTACAACCACATTGCTTGATAAAAACTTTTATATTTTATACTTTTCTGTTTGACAAATGTCTATATGTCAAAAGAATGTTTACAAAAGTTATGGAATCTAGATTTAGATAAACATTCTGTCAAACAGTTCATGTGACTTGTCTGATCTCTGTTTTAAAGCTGCTGCTATTTACAAATTTACTTGAGGCATTTTGTCAAATGGTCCATGTCCCTTATCTGTGGATAAGTTTTTCATGAGGTATTTTGTCAAACAGTTCATGGTCCGTTTCAGTGCTTCCACATTTTTTATACATGTTTGGCTAGACACTTGCAATACTAATGCATGACAAAATCAGCTTTTGATTATGTTTTGATCATAGTTCCACGAGGACACGTCCCCCCCAACAATGGAGCCGTTTTGGAGATGGGGATGTTTCCGAGATGTGGAGACTTCAGGGAAACGTCCCTCCACCGTCCCCCTGTTTGTCCACCGCCTCTGAGACGTTTCGATTTTGAGGGGACTTCTGGACGTCCCCGAGACTTCAAGCATCCCCCAAAATGCAGGAGACTTCCAAACGTCCCCCTTAAAAAGCAATTAAAAATGATTTTTTTTAAAAACGAAAGCTAAAATTTATAAATTTTAAAGTATTTTTGAAAGCCTAAAAGACTAAATCAACATGCCTTTGACTTAATTTTTCATCTATAGCTATTTTCATTTTGGCCGAGTGTTTACACGACTGTCTCAGCGTGAGTGTGGGCGTCTGTTTCATTTTTCATCTATAGAAGTAGAGCATTTTGATTTTCATTTTTCAGTCTAGAAGTAGAGCAACATCTCATTCTAGTCCACAGATAATATCGACCAGAGGCTAGAAGTAGAGCATTTTGATTTTGATTTTTCAGTCCCAATCTCTCCGAAGACTCTCAATACTATCTGATATATACTAAGCAAAATAAATTTAAAATGATTAATGAAATAGATATGGTTGAACAACCATAATATCTATTTCATTAATTATTTAAAATTAGTTTTAATTTTTAAATTTTAATTGATACAAATTTTTAATTTACAGGCAGGAGGATGCTGGCAAAGGTTGTGGAAACTGGCTTTACAACTAACAGTTCACTAGTTCAATAAAATCATTGCAATGTGTTTAAACTCTAAACTTTACTTGTTCCTTAGGCTTCTACAGTTATACATCTTTTTATAACTAATTTTTCAAGTGCTATATGTATTTCACCGCACTGCTCCCCTGCCGCCCCGCCACCGCCGCCCCCAAACTTAGACCCCCCGTCCCCGTGTCCCCCAAACACGTCCCCTGTTGTCTCCCTGTCCCCATCCCTGAAACCCTATGGAACACTGGTTTTGATAGACATCCATACACTATTCTAAAGCTCTAAAGTTCTCCTTTTTGGCTGCAACAAACTTGAGCATAGACCTTACTAAGCTGCTCCTTAAGTCCTCCAAGATATGCACCTTGATCTTTTTTAGAGGGAGAGAAGAGTTGCTTGTTAGCTCTAAGGTCTTATAAATGCTCTTTACTGGACTAGAATATGTTTATAAGGGTATTATCTTTGTTGGTGTGAAAAACGTAAATCACTTAATTAGTTCTTATTACATCCTATTCACACTAGCATACTTAAGCTTAGGTCATGTTTTTTTTTTAATGTTTAATGCTATAAAATTAAGACATGTCATGATCTAATTTAATCCTATCTTAGGGTTCTATTCTTGTTTTTATAACAAGGGTTTATCATTGTATAATGTAATAATAATCAATCATTATTCATTTGCATTTATTGAGATCTTAGGCTTCGTAGCAAATTTGTTGCACCTCTCTTGTGCGGTTGGGTATTTTGATTCCAAGTGATCCTTGCAGGGTTCAATCATCAACTCCACCAACGTTGTAGTCTCTAAAAACAACCCACTTGTTCCCCTTTTTTGGCAGCAACAAACCGAAGCACAAGCCTTACTAAGCTCCTCCAACCAAAGTCCTCCAAGATCTGCATCCTGAATTTTTTTTTAGGGAGGGAAGAGCTGCTTGTTAGCTCTAAGGGTTCGTAAATGCTTTTTACTAGATTAGAATATGTTTACGAGGATGTTATTTAAAATTGACCAAACTCTATGCAAGGAGATGCCTTTTAGACCAAGAGAATCCTGTTGTAGTGGCTCAATCAGTTTGGGACCATGGATTTGGAGGTTGAGTGCTTTGGAAAGCCGAGCATTTTCCTCATCAAATTGGACTGAACAACAACTACAATAAAGGGAGGTGTTTTCTTACCACTTTTAACCACATGAACCCATGAATTTTGTTCAACCACCTATAACTTGCTGGACTCTTGATGCATTGTTATTTTTTTGTAATGTCCCCTTTTTGGGATATTCTTTAAAACAACAATATTTACTCAAAATATGACGATAGTTTTATCCAAGATTAAGAAATTTATGACAATAATCAGATCAATAGCTTATAGCACAATACCCAAGGGGTCAACTTGTGAAATCCCCGGATATACTTTGCAAAACTGTTGAATTAAAGGACCCTGTCCCTAACTCAACAGTGACAATACCAAGGACCCTATCCCTAGCTTGGTAAGGGCATGAAAAGACCCCATCCTTCCAACCCTTAGCCCACTCTGTGAGCTTGGATTTCATCCGATTTTCAAATACTATTCTTGATGAATAGATGAGTGATGATTGCTGCTTGAATGCCAATGAACTGATTTACCCTTGATATCCATTTCTTGAAAATGTCACCACCCTTCACAATAAATGAGTCACCACCCTTCATAATAAATGAGTCACCACCCTTCATTGCTGCCATTCGAGAATAATAATTTATGTCTGAATTAATTGATAGATTTATTCCCCATTGATGATTTCTTCACAAGGAAATTATATCCCTTTTATATCTTATTATTGAGGGAGTTACATAATATTTATTCTTAGTGATTGATTGAATTATGTTATGGATGTCCTTCTCAAATGAATGGTCTCCCTTTAATATCTCAAGTTGGAGGGAGTCACACCTCTTCACCTCTATTGCCTTTTGCAATAGTTACAGCTCTTCATCGCTGCATTTGGAGAATAATAATTTAATTTTAAATAAGTTTATTTGCTAGTGATGCTGTCTATTACTAGTGCCACTTTATTATTAGATTAATTGCATATGATGTGGGCTGTAATATTTACTTGTAATAAGTCAATAATTCTTCACAATTTTTCCTTTCCTTCTAGATCTACCTTCCTTATATACCTTATCTTGCTCAAAGGACACAACCCTTCATATGCTGGTTGACCATTCTTAGCAACGTAATCTTTATTTAATTCCAGTTTGGTATAATATTAATTATCTTCTTTTGGGCACTTCGTTAAACTTATTCTAAACCTCTCCAATGGTGGCAACTTGATTCTCTCTTAACAACTAATGCCCTCCACAATACTGTCTTGTGATTTCTTTTGAAACATAGGCTGTAGACATTTAGGAATAAACTGAGACATTACACAGTCCACCCTGCTGAAGATTGCTTGTCCTCAAGCAATCACAAGTTAAGATGCTCTTGAAGTTACTAAGATCCCAAATCAACCTTGCACATTTGTAAGTCCTAGACATTGCTCTTTGTGATGTAATCAACTTCTGCTGCAATACTTTGATATAATTAGGAATTGAGAACTTTACATGTAGTGACACTTCTCTCATTGTCTTGGTTATGTCTAACTCTGTACTACAATGATGTCCCTATAGAGTAGTTGGTTAGTATGCTTGCCTCAACTTGACTACCAATAAGGTTTGTTATGTGACTTTTTCCCTAAGAGAAGAGAAAACTATCAAATAACCCTTTAGAATTAAAGGCGAGATAGAAAAATAAAGGATATTTCATATTACGAAATTTTGGTTAAAAGAGAGATTAATGAATAATATTTAAGAAAAACTCTTATAAAAGAGGAATAATTATATTTATTAAATAATAATTAGAGGCAGCCTCTGTGAAAGGGTGTGATGGTTTGGAAACCAACCCGTAAGGCTTATATGAAGCATTTATGTGAGACTTGGAAAGGCATGGAGAACATTCAAGAAAGAAGAAAGTGGTTTGGTGAGCTATAGGCATTGGAGAAGGAGGCTCACAAAATGTGTCCAACTTGGGGTACAAAGTACGCATGGGATTGTCTTGGCTAGGGCTGTTGTGCATGTTGAGTAGTTATTATGAAACATGTATGCATGTTGAGTAATTACTTTGGAGCATGCTGTATGCATGTTGAGTAATTACTTTGGAGCATGGTGTGCACTTATGTTGAACATTGTTTTGTTGAACCAACACTTGTGCAGAGTGCAATAGTGCACCATGTTCCGAAAGGAACTGTTTCCTCCTAGATTATTCCATAGCAAGAGCCAATACCATTGACATCTTCCTGGGGTGAGAATGACCTTTCCAAGACCTATGATTTAGATAAGTACTAAACTCAATTCTAAGATATTTTTAATTATAAATGAGTTGGAGTTGATTTAATTGAATTCTTTGATGATGTTATTTCTTCTCTTTTAATCATATTTATATTATTGAATTCCAATTTATGTATTGTTGATGATGTTTTAATGTGCCTAAGTCTTAAATTAGATACCATTGATTAATTAGCATTTTTTGTGCATTTGTATCTAATTTTTAGAAATAATTTATGATCTTTAAACTTAATTAATAACACTAATAAATCTGCTGCCAAATAAATATGAAGTTTATCCAATTTTATACTTGAAGAAAAGTAGCATTACAAGGTTAATACAATCCTATAAAGTATGAGGACAATTTAATGTCCAACATTCTTTTGGCTCATGTACTTCTATTTTCCAATAACTCTCAACAACAAAACCAAGAGTTGGAAATTGGCAAGATCTATTATTTAAGACAAGTTTTTTCTCATTTCATTACCACAAAGATCTTGGGCAATGAATACAAACTCTTGATTACCATTTTTGAAATCCGAAATGATATAAAAATGTTGTATCCTTATTTAAAATGATGAATTATGGGAGTGTTGTGAATATCAAGATCCTACTCCTTTATGGAAAGCCAATTTTGCATTTGAGTAAAAGGATCTAGGTGCCCTTTACTACAGGTCGTATCTTTAACCTTTTCTTCATGCTTAGGGTACTTTTCATGATGACAAAAATATTGAAATGATATAATGAAAAGTAATCTACACTATTATCGTCTTTTTCATGCTTTGAATTGTACTTGTAGGAATGATTGGAATGCTCCTCTTCATCAAGCTTTAAATACGTCAAGGTAACTATATCCATTTGTTCCTTGGGCATGATGAAGTGACAACTTGTTGAATGCATTCGTTGTCCTATGGTGCCCATGTTGGCCTCTCCTAGATTTGTCATGTGCAAACGAAAAAGCTCGTTCTCATGATTACAAACTAACTCGTCAACCTTGGTCAACTTCCATGTAGTCGGTGTGTATCATCATTGAGTATTCTTGCTAATCTTGCAATTTTCTCCTAAAATTTGGACATCATTTGTAATTATAGATACTTCTCAACACATAGTATCAGCTTTTCTTCTTCCTTTGGTTTAGCAACTTCTTGTGGTTCTAATTCTGATTTCCCTTCCGTTATCATTAATGATTCTTTTGGAATTTGCTCATTGATTTCTTGCGTGGTGAATCAGTATCAAACAATCTTTTACTCTTCAAAACTTAACCAATCACAATAAGACCATTTGAGTAAGATCTAGCGATTCGGAACACAATGAGAACACACAATTTATGTGGAAACCCTTTCGGGAGAAAACCACGACACAATATTGCTTGTATATTATAGATTAATCTTCTTCTTCTTGTAGGCTCCTGTAATGACCCTGCTCAAATCTGATTGAAAACTTCTGATTTTTGGCCTTGGAAATTTTGCCAAACACTTTGTATACAAGGGTCATATGACTGATATAACATTTCAGTTTGCTAAAATGACTCTTTTCTTCAATTTGCATCAATGAGAATGCTTACTAATGACTCTAAATTGACTAAACAATGTCCTAGCACGAATGTGCAACTTAATTTGACAATATCCAATGCATATATATGATTCATACGAGAAATGTGTTGTATGCACGGATCATGCTATACCTGTATAGCCCATGGTATATCAGACATTCTCGCCCCCGGCCCCTCGCCGCCGGTCCAATACTGGCCCCGGCGCAAGGGTTTGGGAGCTGGCACTTCGAAAATTTTTCTTCCTATTTTTTCACAGATCACCAAAAAGGAAAAATCAATGAAAAAAGAAAATCAGATTTTGTAGAACCCAAATCCGAAGCTTCTAAGCTTGGTAAAAAGGGGTTCGATAGACATCAGAGTGACGAAAACAATTATTCGCAAGATTGTAACAGTGTTTTTTACTAGATAATAAAAGTATTGGATGGCTGCGGTTTGGTGGATTAGCCCAGATTGGGTGAACCACGTTAAATTCTGTGTTATGATTTATTCTGTAAATGTTTTAGTTTCTCTGTTTTATTTATTAAAATCTGCATTTAATTGTTAGATCTCGCCATCTCTAACCCTAACAAAATGAACACCTACAGCCAACTGGTATATTCACAAACAGTTGGTATGCATACTAAATCTGAGTGTGAATAATATGGAAATGCTTATTGACAACTTATCAACAACCAGCAACCTATATCTCCAATTTGCTATACAAAGACTCAATACAATGCTCATTAAATGATTTCTACATGTGAAATATTCACCTACAGCCAAGTGACTTTTTATCAAACACTTGGAATGCACTTGTTTTATAAACCAAAATGCAAAGCATTGCCAAAACTCTTGGCAATTTACAACTTTTCTGAAGTTTGCTAATTTCTGAGTACAAAATCAGACTTCAAACATATACAAATATGACATGTAAATGAGCTCCAAACAATGCAAAGAAACCTGGAATGAAATCACCTTGGATTGGAGATGAAGTAGCAAACAAGAACAAAGGAGAGTGCACCTTATGAGTGATGGATGATGTCTCAGCCCTAGCCGCCCCTGCTGGATATTTCAGACTTCAAAAATTAAATAATAGCAGCTGCAAACTCTAATTTTAATCACCAAACATCATTGTCCATCCTCTAGAAATTGATTGCTCCAATACCCATAAGCCAAAAACAAGTGTATGAATTTTAATGAATTTATTTGTGCTTCCCAGCCAAATTCGCCCCTGTTCTAGTAGACCTCAGAAAATAAATATAAGTCAGCCTCTAAAGATCTCCTCCAGCTCCAATAATGATCTCCATCTCTTTAGAATTCAAGCACTACTAATCAAGACCAAGATCAATGGATGTTATGGCTGCAATAAGCAAAATCGTGGCTCCCACAAGCTGATATATATAACTGTAATTTATTCCAGAATTGATAAAGATGCAGATTGAACCTTGAATAACAATCTTGATGAAGTCTCAATACACCAAAATGACTCCAACAATGCACCAATTGATCTTTCAATCGATACCACCAAAATTTGGCCAAAGGCCATAAAATTTTGCTTTGAAGTACAAGTAGAAAGTCTGAAGCAACTTCCTCAACTTTGCAATAATTCAAGTGATATTTCACACCCTCAAAATTGCGTACCAATTGAGAGTTTTCGTTCTCAATGGCCAAAGACAACTGCAAAAACCCTAGGCTCCACAACCATCAACAACAAACAACAACAACAACAAATCTGGATGATAGACAATGAGCCCTCAATGCCTATTTATTTTTTTTCCTCAATAGGTCGGCCTCCTTCTAGAACTTTCCCAAGTCACCTTCTAGAAGGAATTTTACTATTTTATTATTTTAATATTGCACTTTATAATAATATAAAATATAACCCAACTCCTAAAGTGCAATATAATATTATAACATAAAATAAGGTTTCCAAAATTAGAAACATCCATGGTGATAATAGGAAAACCTTCATATGACCAAGAAATAAGCCAACCAATCAACTGGGTATCTGCCAAACGACCCTCTGATCAAGCCCCCATTAGCCTACGAGGATCAAAAATAGGCTAATTCCTCTAAACTCCATTGCTCATGAAAAAGGGGACATTACAGCTCCAACCTACTATCAATGTCTCCAATCTCTATACAAACTGAGCCCCAACTCAGCAAGAAGCTCCAACCTGTTTAATTCTTCAATGTTGATATGATGAACTCCTCCACAAAATCTGATTCAAATATAATCACTCTCTTCCTTCCCAAATCTGATTACCATCATGCACCATACAATGTACTTCTCTCAAACTACTTTCATGCACTATCTTTTTACAAATTTGATCGTTATCATTTATTTCTTCTTTTCATAAATCTGATCACTATCATGTACTTCTCCTTTACAAATCTGCTATAGATCCTTTTATATCTGCTATAAATCTGTCTATGTACTTGCTTGAAGATCTACTACAAACTCTCTTTCAAGTCTGCTCATAAACCTGCTCAAACTTCTTTACAATCATAATCATGTCATTATTTTACAATCATAATCATAAACTCTCCTCCTTTAGATCTGCTCTTTTTAATTAGAAATAAATCATTGAATTGGTTGTTCATTTAACCTCTACCTTATGTTCCTTATATATCATTTAACATGTCTTTTTTGAAGAGATACATCCTTTGGAAGATTGATGTCTTTTCAAAACAATCATGACTCTTCCTTAAACTGCTGTCCCTTTAAGTTAATTGCAGCCTTTCATAATTTATTTTCTGCCTTTAGTAGTTATCGCTGCCTTCTCATAATGATATGTTTCCTTTTTTATCGCTGCCTTTTAATCATTTATTGCTATTCTTATAATCATTAATCCTTTCATAAACATAGGTGCTTCTTTTGTAAATGAATCGCTGCCTTTTATAAACTCAAGCGCTGCTGCCTTTTGTACTAATATAATCCTAATAACATATTAATCTCTTTCTTTGGGTGATTGTATATATAATAATATATGTAAGTTTTGAACCATTTAAGGAAGTTGGTCTTGTCAAAGGTGGTCGGCCAGAAATGGCATAAACATTAGCATTGATGTAGGCACTTCATTAATGAGTCGGACAGCATTCAACTTAAGCATATGATATTAATTTAGTTTCAAGTCAGTCCATAATGTCATTTTAAAATCTCTTCCAATAGTATACTGAAATAAGTATATGTTTGGGCACTGCCTTAGATATTATTGGCTTTGTTCTTTAATCTTTAAATATCAAGCAAACTAGATCTTGGCCAGCAATTACAATGGTCGCCATCCATTTTCTCAATCTGCTCTTTGCATCTATTAATGTTATGCATTAAATCATCGTGACATTCATTTCATCTTTAATGAACATACCAACAAACTCCCATATGCCTTGACATAGATTTCTTTTGACATTAATGACAACGTCTCCAACACCTTCCTTATATACCTTTTCTTGCTCAAGGGACACAACCCTTCATATGCTGGTTGACCATTCTTAACAACTTAATCCTTATTTAATTCCAGTTTGGTGTAATATTAATTATCTTCTTTTGGACGCTCTATTAAACTTATTCTAAACCTCTCCAAAGGTGGCAACTGAGGCAAAGGCTTTGAAGAGTCTTAAAGAATGACTCGATTCTCTCTTAACAGCTAACGCCCTCCACAATACTCTCTTGTGATTTCTTTTGAAACATAGGCTGTAGACATTTAGGAATAAAATGGGACATTACATTCTTTCTTAGTGTGCTCATGCTGAAGGAACAATTCCGATTGTTTGTTTTGAATCAAGGAAACTGTCTCTTGAAGTTGCTGAAAATGTGGAGTGATGGTATGAGAGGCATGAGATTTCTCAAGCAGAGAGATACGTGCCTATAATTTATTAATGACACTGTCCTCCTCTTGTATTTGTTGGAGAAGTGAAATCAGTTACTGAAATTTCAGAGCCAAAATTTCTCAATTTCCAGAATTCTCATATACAGCCTGCTGTACTGAAGTTCTGGTGTCTTGGTAGTTTATTTTTTGGTACACAGAAGCAGATTCACTAAACCTGAATCCACAGAGCAGAATAAATCTGTTAGGGAGTTAGAGCTGACAATTGCAAAGGGTCAACTGTAGATGTGTGGGGCTGACCTGCAGAATGGTCAACAGAATAGAGCAGCGTGCAAAAAAGGAAATGGCGATTAGTTGCAGCTGAGGCATGCAAACCCTATCAACAGATGAGTAATCTTGTCCAATGCAGCAGAAAGTGATCCCAAAACTGCCTGGAGAATGAAATGCAAGCAGGAGTTCATGATCAAATCTGCATGGTGAAGGAAAACCCCAACGAGAGAAGAAATGCATGCTCAGAACTAGTGCACACAAAACAGTTGCAGCATGCAAGCATAGGGTGCAGACATAGAGAGCTTGGATGCTTTGTATTTACTATTGAGTTTCCATTTGCAGTTGCATCATGTAGTTTGATGCTGTACCCCAACCTGAACTGACAACTTAGTTTATTAACTGTCTAGCTATGTCTTTAAAGAGTGTAAAGTTCAACTAGGGATTGAAGTCAAGTAAAGATGTGTACTCTGTGCACTAAACTGTGTTAAAAAACCTAAATCATAATAAGAATACAAGATATGAGCCGCTGCCCCAAGCAGGGTTATATCATAATGAGAGTACAACATATGAGCTCATTCCCATAACAAGGAACTATCTGTTGAAAAGGAGGTGGAAATAAGCTGCAATATTAACTTATGTATGTGTATTCAAATCTGAAAATAAGATTACCAAATCTGATTATATGTATGTGATTGCACATTCACCATAATAGAAAAATTCAGCAAACAAATATGACAAAATTTATGTGGAGAAACCCTTTTGGGAAAAAACTCCACACAAGAAAAAGAAAAGTATATTATTTATTTCCAAAAGAGAGATACACCACAATACACTTCCTTGCCGATCTCCTACAACCCAGATGCTTCCACACACCTGCATATAATACAAGATACAACTACCATCTCAAGGCTCCAATTTATAGAACTTGTGGGAGGCAAAACCACAGTGGTAAATCGAAACAAAAGGTGCCAAAACCACTTGCAAAAACTCATGCCCCTTCCTTAGAAAACCAAGAGTCATGATAATAAATTAATTAATGTGCACAAGACTTCAACATGGGTGCCTAACCCATAGCCTCTTCAAATTTTGGCATTCAGGAAACTCCGATGACTGTTCAGCTTCCAGATGGAGAACAAATGGACATCTGTTTCCCTCCAAATTTGTCACCCCACTCAAGACTCTTCATATTCCCAATGTGAATTCCTAGGTGGGATAATTTTGTCCTCTAGTGATGTGTAACCTCCACCAACATTAAATTTCCTCTTGAAAATGCAATTACAATATGCCAATATTAAATACATTTCTCACATGTCCACTAGAACACTTTCCAACAAACATGGAGACATAAAAATGACATAGGTTTATAAGGTAAATACCACCTAACCTAACACTATCTTATTATGACTAAAATGTGAATTGTTTATTTGCTCAATCTTCTACTAGGGTTCCTATTAAGACATGGCGGAGTCTTATGTATAGGTAGGGAAGGGCTGTCATAGCACGGGTCCATGTTTAACATTGATAGTGCTCTTCCTAATCTTTTCAGTCATCCTAAGTCATCATCCACATTATTACTTTTAGCTGAGTTTCTAACC
>VDFB02392439.1:0-63479 GCA_007258455.2 Sequoia sempervirens
AAATCGCCTTTTTCATTAAGGCCGTACCATTTAGAGTTCTTGGGATTTGTGCATTGCTATTTCGTTGCATTTGGAGTCGGGAATAAGGTTCTAGATTGGGCGCCTACATCATATTGGTCTTATGCATCTTAGTTTGGGCCATTTGTGTGAGTTGTGAGGGAGTTATGAGCATTTGGATCTATTTATAAGCTGCTGTTCTTAACCAGCGATTACTGATTTGAAGAAAACAGAAAAATAGATTGTTTATTGTCAAAGTTGTAATGATTTCTTATGGCTTATTGAACTCAGCCAAGAAGAGATTTTATTGTGTTGTATGAATCAATAGATCCAGTTCTAACATCTTGACAGGCATATGATATTTTATTGTAAACTGACCAGTAGTACTGGCAGTCATTCTCCAGCTTGTTGCTTTGAATGGGTATTGCTCAATTTCATTTGAAGTTGTAATTGTTAGATCTCCACCCTATGGTCGCTACTCTCCCGTTTTGGGTCAGCAAGCACATTCTGGGTGTAGAGTAGATTCAGTATTCAGCATTTCCTTCAAGTTTGCTTTCAGTCTTAGTTTGAAATAATATAACTCCGCCCTATGGTAGCTACTTCCCATTCTGGGTGAGCAAGCACATTCTGGGTGTTGAGTAGTTTCATTATTCAGCATTTCATTTCAAGCTTTACGTTCTGTAATCACTCCGTCATATGGTCGCCCCTCACTCCACCTTGGATTGGGTAGCACATACTTGACGTTGAGTTCCCTTCTGTATCTTAAGTTTACTTTCTTGCACGTTTCGGTTTATCCTTCTAACCTTAACGGGTGCACTGGCTTGAATGTTGTAATCTGTTATTTGAAAAACGAAAAAATTGGCTCGGTATATTTCACAATGGTAAGGAAAGAACAAAACACATGTTGTCAAATGGGAATGGTGTTGTTTGGATAAGAGCAAAGGTAGAGTTGGACTTAAGGATTTGAAGATTCATGGGGTAGTTTTGGCTACCAAATGGATCTTGAAGTCCTTAGAAGGTAGTGAGCCTTGCAAAGTTTTGATTAGAAGGAATATTCATGAAGTTGTGCCTAACAAAGCCAGGCAGTGGAAGAACTTGCATTCTCATGATATCTTATTTGGAAAATTCTATGTTAAGCCATTAGGATTTGCTGTATTTGCCAGTATTTGGAGAGCCTGCGAGTTTATTAGGAACTTTATCGTGGGAAGAGAGGCCTCCAATAAGGAAAATAATGATCTTGACAACTGCAAATTGCTTTGGTGGAATCTGCATCGTAACAATAAGCCCCTTGCCTTGCTTCAAGGTTGCTCAACTAAGAAGTGGAATATTAAAGGTGTTTCTAAATTTCATGATATCCTCAAGAGTAATTGTTTAAAATCTTGCATGAAAATGAGTTCTGATTTCAAACTCTCCAACTCCAATAAAAGATATTACTCCATCTTAAAAAAGCTTTGTTGAATGCGTAGTTTCCTATCAAGCTGAAGTATAATAATGAATGTCTTGATAATTTCAAATGGAAAGATGGTACCCCCCTCCTGAAAATGAAATTTGATCCCAAAAAATGTTGTTTTAGGTGGCTTTTACTATTTAAAAAACTTTCTATTGGTATCCGTCTTTCTAACAAGTGTTCTATGTGTAGCCACATTGAGGATTTTGAGCATGTTTTATTTTAATTGCAGTTATGCTAAAGCTATTTGGTCTATTTTTATGGGTAATATCCTAGGGTGAGATATTAGGGAAACTATGTCTTGGCATGAGATTTTATGTGGGTATGTAAAAGGTCTAAATGTTAATTTGCTAAGTTATCGGTTCGGGTACGGGTACAAATACGGGTATGGGTATGGGTACGGCAATACGACAATTTTTTTTGCTTGGGTAAGGGTACGGGAATATATATATGTATGCATGTATGTATGTATCATGTATGTATATATACATACACATATAACATACATACATACATAAATAGATATATATACATATATACATACACATATGCATACATAAATACATACATATGCATATACATTTAACTACAAACCATACCCAATGTCTCCAAAAAGCTGGCATTTCCTATTACTGCACCAATTACCTACTTGTTTATGTATGTTTGTATCATGTATGTATATATACAAACACATATAACATATATACATACACATAGATACACATATACATACATCTGCATATACATTTAACATCGAACCATACCCAATGTCTCCAAAAAGCTAGCATTTCCTGTTACTGCATCAATTACCTACTTGTTTCTTGTTAACTTACATTAAAATTGTTTTAAAAAATTACCTTTTTTTCTGTCTTTTTTTTGGGGAATCCTTGGGTCCCCCAGGGTTTGGCCCAAGTTTTCCTAGGGTCCTTCCCGAGCACCTCGGGTTTCTGAGAAGGACCCCAGGAGAGCCCAGAGAAGAACCAACAAAGAACCAGGACCAAAGATGTACCCACATGGGTACGAGGGGCAAATTAGAAGAACCCAGTAACAAAGTTAATTTGAATGTTTTTTGGATTTCTCTTTCTATTGAGATTTTGTGGTTTATTTGGAAAAGGAGAAATGAGGACTTATACCAAGGAAAAAGAATGTTCCTTATGGAGTCTTTTGGTAAACTCGCTCTATTTATAATTATTGAACAGGTTACAATGACCTTGGAGATCCCCATTGAAAGATTTATGAAGATCGTGGATGAAGGCTCTACCCCTATGTACAAATCTGATGTTCAATTTGTAGATTATTGGCTTCATGATTTAAGGAAGGTTGGTGAAAAGTTTCACAAAGAATATATCATTTTTCAAAACTAGCATTGTAAGCAACACCAATTTGAACTGAACAATGACACAACTTTCAGAGATCTAGAGGTTTCTTATCAAATTTTGACAACAATGGAACTTGGGAAAGAATTTCACCTCCTCTACGTACCTTTAAAGGACCAAACTCTTATAGTGTAAGCAGGAACAAGGATAAGAATAAGAAAGAGGATCATGATAGTGTTGCTACCCCAGATTTGGACCATGAGGAAGTTTAATCTTTATGCTATCTTTTTGTAATGTTTTGATCTGATCAATTTCTATCTCGATTTAAGTCTGATTTTTTTGAACTCAGTGATGTTTTTATGCACAAATTGATGTAATCATTGATGTAATCTCCTTTGTAAGCATTATTTTTTTGGCTTGGTGGGGGCTTTTGATGTGGCTTGTTGTGGCCACATATATATTGTAACTAGACTCTTTTATTAGTAATCGACTATCAATTAAAAAAAAAGGTTTTGAAACTCCTCAAAGTATTGACAAACAAAGTGTTATAGATTCTCTAGGTTTGTGAAGACACTAAAACATCAATGATGTTTGAAAGTTTTCAAAATTACTTACAAGCTTCAATGGACATCCAAACTTCGTGTTTTCTACTTCCTATTTTGACCTCCAATTTTGCTTCTTTTCCCTTGATTTCTTCCAATGCACTTCATTTGCTCACTTCATCCTTTTGTAGAGTTTCTATGGACTTCTAGACTTCCATCCCTGCATCTCCTATTCTAACCTCCTGTCCCATATTGAAGTTTTTCATTTCTTCTAGATTGTCTCCATCACTCATTGAATTTTCCCAAAACAACATTAATGACCAGATTTGGCTCTTGCAACTTCTCCAAGAGGTTCTTTTAGCCTAAAAAGTATTGTTTATCCCAAGGGCTCATATTTTCTTGCAACTTTAGTGGTAGATGATGAAGAAATCTAGTTCACTATGAATGTGGTGATTGAGTTCTAGACGTTGATGATGTCATGGGATTTTCGCGTGTCTTGCATGCTACATTTATGATCTCTAGTTGCTAGTCGAATTCCTTCAAGCAATTGAGTGACCAAACAAAGTGCTATATATATATATATAGGTTTATTCTACAAACAAGAGGTCAGTCATTCTACATTTCCATGAGATTTCAAGTGTTTAGGATTGTCTAGGGTTTCAATTCTCGCAAGTTTAGTCACCTTCAGAGCAACACATTTTGTAAATCATTGATGTTGTATTGTTAACGAATGTCTATAATTGCATTTTGTCATGTCCCCATTTTCGCAAGCATTAGAGTTTGGAGGATTAGCCTATCATTTGACCCTCGTAGGCTAATGAAGTTGTTCAAAGGGTCCGGTTTGGTAGTTATCTGGTTGCTTTTTCCTCCAGAGGAAAGTTTGGTTCAGGTTGGCCTTCATGTGGTGATTCAGGACTCAGTTTCACACACTTACTATTTATAGTAATTCAGCAAGTCATGAGAGTCCAATGTTTCTATTTATAGTAAGGCACCTGGACATGCGGTGAGTTTAGTGTTGATCCTAGTTTGCAGTTGGCCGAGCGAGATAAGGAGTAATGTGCAAGTTATATTATTTAATTATTATTAAAGGTGACTTTAATAATAATTAATCAATAAAAATATATTATAACTTTATATCTAAAGGGGGCCATTTAATGACTTAAAGCACATTAAATGATTAATTAAAAGGGCGCTCACTTGAACGAGTTATTTTATAAAGTCTAAATGCACATTTAATATTATTTTAATTAAGTGAAAAGAAGCTTCTAGATGGTTCGACTTCTTCTTGAGAGATTATAAAAGGGGATCAACTGGGGCTATTGTAATCATCCAGGATTTGATATTTGATTTTGAAGATCTTTGTTGTAGAGACAAAGAAACCTAGGGTTTCTGCAATTTCTACATTTATTGATCATTGGGAATGAAAACTCTCATTGATTGGCATAACTGAGGTTGTGAAAGATCTTCCGAAGGGTTGCCCCATGGATTGGCTTCATTCAAGAGTCAATATTGAGCTCATTTGTGAAGCTGTTCGAAAAGGGTTTTGAAGGCATTTTCAGGTTGTGCTTCATCGGATTAACATGAGAGATTTAGAATAAGGGTTTCATCATCTTTTCAAGATTAGAAGATTGTTTCCGGGTATGAATGCTTTCAATGCAATTTCACGACATTAATAACTTTGATATAATATTATATTTGTGTTTCAGCATTTCCTTGTTTTGTAAATTTTATGCATTATCTAGCAGTATCTTTGAAAACTTCAAAACATAGAAAGAATCAAATCAGCAGTTGCAAGGACTTTGTATTTGGGAGAACGAGGGTTCTTACACATTTGTAGATCATAAGGTGAACTTCTATGTGACAAATTGTGACAAGCATTCTAGGATAAAGTTTCCTCTTGCCACATTTGCTGGTATGATTGTAATAGAGATTTGAAAAATGTTGTAGCATTCTAAGTCATTGTTATCTTTGTAATGGCCTCTTCTTTATTGCATATGGATTTTTGGAGTTCGGAGAGGGATTATTAAGTATGTTTGATTGTTTGATATCATATTTCTAGTGTATGTATATGTATATTTTATTTTTTGCTGTGATTTCAATGTGTTGTTTCTCTTAGCAAATTGAGACTCCATAACCCAATGGATAAGGCATTGGTCCTAGAAGCTTATTTTCCACTGTACACTCAAAATGAAAAGCATCTTTCACTAATAGTTTAGGACTAGGTTAGTAGTTTGTATGCACCTCATGATTTAGTGATTCCTTTAGGGAAGCATCTATTGCGAGCCATAACATTTCTATCCTAAGGAATCATGTTTAGCATACCTATATCTTGTATTTGTTCAATGATGTTTTTGTTAGTTTAATATAGGTTTTTTTTGGTTTAGTAGGTTAGTCTTTGGTATAGTGACAACCTCTTGGGCCAAAGTGTACATTGGATGTATTGCAACACTTCTAGTTTGTGAAGGAAAGAATATCCACTCTCAACAATTGGCCTTAAATCACTCACATTTTGTTGATGAGCTGATCAATTTCGCTTTAGGATGACATTTCCCTTGCCTTGAAGTGGACTAATTCCTCTAGGAGTGTGAGTAGTGATTTTGGGACCCAACACCATGGTATAGTTATTCAACAAAATCAAATTAAAAGGTTTGGGAGAGATGCTAACTTGAATTAGTAAAAGTAGTAGCCTTCTAAAGGATACCACCTATGACATGAATCTTTGAGTTGTTCTAGCAATTGTTGCAATTGTTGGTCCCATAGATCATTTTGGTCTTGTGGACATAATTGAAATCATTTAATTTCATCCAATTCAAGATGTCAGTCCACAAAGTGGTCTACAATTGCAACTAGGAGCTGGTCGTAACTTTGAGATGGTTGTAAAGGGATACCACTAGGCTGTAAGCAAGAGCTATGAAAATTGAAATGCCATTAGGGGGTAAGCAACGGCTATGGGTAACAACAATGTAAAAGATAGTAGTAAAGTAATGAGTAAAATTGTGCTACCTAATACATTAATCCATAACATTCACAATACAAACAAAAGTACCATAAGATATAGATGAGGGTTAGGGATGCTTAGCTTGGGTTGACTTGATGCATTATCTCCCCCTTGGCTTGTTGGAGTTTGTGTGAGATATGATTGTAGGTGAAGTCAAGATGGATGTAAGAAGACCTAGGTACAAAAAAATTGGGACTCCAAAGACTTGGCAAACCTTGTTGGTACAACTCCAATTGTTGAAATCTTCAAGACCTTTGTACTAAGTTGTCTTCTTTGGTGTAAGCTCCTCTATCATGTCCTCTTCTCAAGTGTAAGATTATTGAAGACCATTAGCCTATTTCCTTAATTATTCCAGTAGCCTAGTGTGGCAGTGAAAAGGGAAATAATTAAATAGTTAATATTTAGTTTTTGAAAAGTAACTTTATGTTATATTTTAAAATGCAAATTATATTTAATTATTTAAAAAGTTTTTTATAAGTGGTTAAATTTTTATTCTAGTACCAAGTTCCTAAAAGTGATTATTGAAAAATATTGAGGGAAAAATAAAATAAAACAATATAAAATTATATTATTTTTGTTCAAAAAGTTATAAAAGGAGGTTTGGACACAAAGAAGAGTTTTCTTGCTCATTTTTATTGAATTCTGTAATATCCCAAATGGAATATTTTCTATATTTTTTTTGCAAATATGATCAATAATCATGCAATTGTAATGTACCTATCCAAATATTTGATCTAACTTGCCAATTTTCACAATGTAAGCTCATTGACATTTTGTCAAATAGTTGATAGGATATTGAAACTCATTCGATATTTCTTAGTTTGATAATTAAGAACAGCTATAAATTTTCTTTCAATAATATGAAAATACTCACAAGCAATGGTCACACAATTTAGACACCTGAGCATTTCACCAAACAGTTTCCAAGAGTTCTACAATGGTTTCATATTTATAGGTTATCATTACATTTGTAATCAGCACATTTTGTCCAACACTTCAAATGCAACTAGAGTTATAACAAGGTGAATACCCAGAATGAATTGTCAATGCCAAATAGTGGAAAACATTGAGTTGAATTATTCTTGTAACTGCTGTACATAATTTTTATAGCTGTCGGCTACCTGCTGGTAATTACCTGATGTATTGTTGGTATTGGTGTTAGCTGCAATTACTCCCGAACTATTCCCAATTTAACTTTGAGTCTCCTTATTCCTTCCCAATAAGGGTCTGTGTTGCCTGTAATCTTGCATTTCGTTTTTTAATACTGCAACAGCCAAGTATAAATAGTTCCACATTCCCTTATCACTTCTACGATTTCCAGATAATGTTAAAGATGCTTTCCCAGATTTATCACCACATTGCTGGTTGCACAGTACTCTTTATAGACAGCAAATAATAAAGAGTTCAAACTTTTCAAAACTCTTCTTTTAGTAGCTGCGTTACCTTTTTGTGACTACCATAGCCTCCAATCAAACTTCAAAAAACTCTCAAAAAGGTGGCATTGATATATATTTTGAGTTCTTTCACGTACTCTGATGAACTGCTGGACGGCTGATATAGAGTCTTACAAAGACTAAAACTCCTAAAGAACTCAACGGTAGTCTTTGTGATATATTCACACTCCAGTCTTCTATGATTTAACAATCTCATAACCCATGAAAAGAGGGGCTGGGTAAAAATAATATGCTTTGCCTTGATTAGGGATCCTGTAATCTCCATTACTTCTTTCTGTAATTTTATTAAATCTAATATATATATTTTTATCAATCACACTGCTGGAGATTTTCTATAAATAAATACCTGGACAATAACACCAGCACTGAATATTTATTTGCCCTGCAAATTTACTAAATTTGTAGATCACATGTGGCAAACTTGTAAATCTCTGTCTTCTTGAAAGATAATTCCTTTTAAGCAATTTCTTACACAATCTCCTTCAAATACACACACCTGTGAAATTTGGATGAATCCACTGAATTAACCAGGGAGGATCTTTCACCACCGAGATTAATCTTTCTTTGAGAGGGTTTTCATCTTCAAGAAGGCTAAGATGAACCAAGTTCAATCCCTTAAAACCACAAGGGTTTCAAAAAAGAAAATCAAATAATCTGCATAATCCCAAATAACTCTCCATATCTCCTTTTATAAGTTTGCTGATATTTATTTGGAAAAGTCAATATAAAATCACTTTATTAATTAAATAAGCCTTATATCCCCGAAAAGTGATTTATTTCATTATTTAATTATTCCCAGCTGTAATGTCCCCTTCTTACTAGCCAGCAGGGTGTCGCCTTGCCTTCCTATTTCCCAAGGGCAAGTGTCGAAGTCAAAGGGAATCGTTTATTTAATTGTTTAATTATCACATGGGTTCAAAACTACTCTTTTAATGTGATATTAAATAATTAATTAAATTATCTTCATATAAAGTGACTGTGAATGGGACAAAAATGAATCAATGAATTATTTATCTAAGTGGACTTTATAAAAGTCACTTTAACTTGGTGCAAAAGGCGAATTTAAGAAATACCTGGAAAATGTCACTTTATAAATTTAATGGGAGAAAATCAAATGAAAAAAAAAGAGTGTTTTGTCGGGCCTCTTTGGTGAAATACAAAAGAAAAGAAGAAAGCATTTTTTTGGCACTTTTGAAAATGAATTTTATCTCATGGAGAGTTCGAGTTTTCTGGTTCTAAGCTTGGAACCCCCGCCGCCATTGTTTCGGGTGTGAAATAGCGCCCCTAGCTTGGCACCGTGAAGATTGTGTATGAGAAACAAAGCTATCTCATTGAATATTTCGGGGTTCTGATTTCCAGCGCATGTTTGCTACAGCTGGACGACTTTTGTGAGATCTTAGATGCAAGATTAAGTCGGGGTTTAAGGAGAATCGAAGGCATTGGAAAAACGGGACTGCTGGGCACAAGAAGGAATTTATCCCATCTCATACCAGGTCGTGGTTTTTTTTGAAGGCTGGAGAAAAACGTGAATCGTTCCTGGACTGGGCGCGTCATTTCAAGAGGGTTAAGAGGACCGAACAAGTGCCAGACGACCTACAGGTAGCCTCTTGCTGAGACGTCTTTGTATCTTGTTAGTGAAACTTCATATGGACGTCTTTGTATCTTGTTAATGAAACTTCATATGGAGGCGGGCTCTTCTACAGGTTGGTTCAATACCTGTCTTGTCATGAAATTAGTTATAAATTGATGCTGGTTAGTTTGTAATGCATTTAAATACTGGGAGTATATGGGATTGAATAAGACCTGTGTTGCACTGTCAAATATACCCAATGTTACAGCCAAATAGGATGAATTATGCCCCATATATGTAAGGTTACAGCTGGGTATGATGATGAGTGAACTATTCAACTTACTGTATGTGTTTTCCAGTCTGTTTTGTACTCAGAAATGGCACCGCAGCCTGTTGTTGATACCTCCCTTTTAATTCTGTGCACTGTCTGTGATTTCCACCACTCTTTGGGAAGTAGGGGTGTTTTATTTGGGTCTGTTCAATCTTAAATCACTTGTGTCAGCACTGGAATATATTACTAATTGGAAATGAAGTGGTAATATGAAATGAAGGGTTCTGTTATTTGTCATTTGTACAAATTCTTGAATGGGATTCACTAATATGAAGTGATTATATCATGTGACAAACAAATATAACAAACCAGACACATAAAGGAAATCATGCATAAAAACCAAACAAGAACCTTATCAGCAGATAGTGTTTAAATGGAAAGTATTTGACAAAATTCTGAATCGTGGTATTATACATGGGCTCTCTTCAAACCAAACAAGCAAACAGAAATTATAATAGCGCATGAACAGCTCACGCATCAGTTGTTGGTAAAATTCTGGGAAAATAATTCAGAAATTTAGAGCAAATTTGCACAGCTCTTTACACCAGCGCATAAAGCCACTTTATTAGCATCCCAACATTTAAATCTTTTCATCTTGTTTCCAATGAGCTATAACATTAAGTTGCTTTTTAAATAATTTAAATAATATTAAGCAACCTTAGTAATATAATTAAAATAAAGCCATTAATGCACCCAAGTTGCAGAAATGGTCGAAAAAAATTGGGATCAAAAATTGACTACACGAGTAATATTGATGATGAATATTGAGAATCGAGCCCAATTGGGTGACTTAGTATAAATAGACACACTCTCCAAGAAACTTGGAGAACACACTAGAAGCTAGAAATAACTTCAGAAAGTCTCATACGGGTCCCCTAAACCGTCTGAGCTCGCTGGTAACATCAAATAACTCCTTCAATAAGGTTGATACACACGCAAAAGGTCAATGCCAACTACAATGCAAGGGAACCCAAAAATGGGGACATTACAAATTCCTTCACTTGAAAATGAATATCCATTCTTCTTTTTCTCGAGGACAAAAACTCTTTGGCAAGATGGTTTTGGGGATGAAAGCCCTCCTAGCTATTAGAGTATTTCCACACAAGGATTACCATTGTGCTAACCATAGTTACAATACTCGTAAAGACTCGCCCAAAGTCTATAGGTTTTGAGGTGAATAGGTCAATACAAGGCCCAGGGACTCGTGACATAGGTTTTTGACAAGTTTGGGCAGACTTGGTAGACTTGGTGAGTCCTAAATTGGTAGACTTAGCCAGGTCAATGAAAATTAGGAAAAAAAAGCATAAAAATAAAAAAATGTTTAAATGTAAAAGCATGAAAGTCAAGCATTTTTTGAAGGGCTTGAAAAACTTTTGGAGGATGGTTAAAAGTGATAAAATGATGAAAAATGGCACGCCCCATGATAGTTTGTGTGGTCTCAAAAGTCTTTGTTTGGGTTTGTGGCAGGGACTCCATACCTCGACCTTGCCTTGTATTGTGACAAGGAGTATGCCTAGAGCATTGCCCCTTGACCCAGTTGGGGCTGTTGCCCTTGAACCCCCACAAGAGGCATTGCCCCTTGACCTTGCTCAGGGTGTTGCCCCTTGACCCCACTAGAAGTATTACTCCCTAGTTTTGAAAAACAAAAATTGAAAATTGTTTTTGGCTATGTTGGATGGAAAAAGAACATTTTCTTATTTTTTGACATTTTCAATTAAATTCCTAGTAATTAAATTACATTTATACTTCTAGTTTGCCAAGTCGAACCATATCCTATGTAATGCTCCTAAGGTTGTAAGAGCATTTAAAGACTTGTCTGAGATACAAGTGAATGACTCTACATAAAGTTAGTAATGCTGGGCTGAGGGATAAAATCTTCCTTTTAGCATAGTTCATGACTCCATATTGTGATTTTTGTTTTTGATGCCATGGATATCATAATCCATGAGTTTATACACTTTAAACACCTAGCAATATTTATATACCTAACAATATTTCCTTTAACTTAAATCTACTTTTATACATATGTGATCAATCTATACTTGTGTATATGATCAAAATAGCTTCTATTTGATTTAGTTTATTGTGTCTTTAAAGTTTATTTATTAAAGGGTGCATGAAACTAGTTTTAAATCCTTAAAAGTCTCTATATTTCATGGTTTTTTCAGTTTGCCGAGTCTGAGTCTGAGTCAAAAATCAGCTTGCCAAGTCTGAGTCTTGTAACACTAGTGTTAAATGTTGTTAAAGATTTCCAGTTTCTAGTTGCTCTATTTTGGTGTGAGATTTTCAGAATAAAAAAATCACTTCATGAGTTTTTGTTTATTGATTGAGGGAGAATTTATTTGCAAACTAATATTATTGAGGTCTCTGTTTTTTCTGGCTGTACTTGTACCTGGTTGTACCAACTGTTTGCATCAGTCTTGCTGGTCGTACCAATTGGGATTGAAGTTTTAGGTGGTCACAATGGTGCTGGGTATAATCTTCTAGTTTGGCTGCACCTTTTCTTCACTCTATTGCCTCTTTTTATTGCTGCATGCTGATCTTTTTTTTTGGCTGTACAGATCAGTGAGAGGCTGTACCTTTCAGTCCTAATCACATTATTTCAAGAGTTCTAAGCTGGTCGACCAACCTGCCTTGTTGGCTGCAGCTGTTGAGGGTTTGCTAAAGCCTATAAAAATAGTGAAATAATTGCATCCTTGCATAACCAGGCTGATGTACTTTTTTAAAGGGGTCATAGTCATACAACTAAAAGATTGGTCGCTGTAGTTCTTCCAGGCCTGATTGCAGCTTGCAGCTTCCAACCTATTCATATCGCCTCTTATAGAAGTCATATTCCAATGCTTATTTTGGTTTAATGATTGGGTCTATGATTTCAAAGATATTGCAATTCTGCAAAATTCGAGAGATAATTTTTGAAAGTTTGGATATCTAGGTTAGAGGCTATAAATAGGGTTCCAATTCATTTGTTTCTTATATTGCAATTGGATATTTGACATTTTGGAGCTCTAGAAGAATTGTTTTGAGTGTGAGAACTAAGAAGAGACTATGGCAAGATGTAATATACCTATGTTTTCTTAGTTCTAGGGTTCCATATTTATTGAAGCTCACAATCAAACTAACAAAAAGAAACAAACTAATCAGAATATTTTGAACATTAGGTTGAGTTCATTATCAGATTTGGAAGAAATTGCATTGCAGATCTGAAGTAAACCATTAATTTTTCATAACATTTTTTGTTGATCAATCAGGAGACATACAAATTACAAGTGATTTTCTCTGTTTTGTCTTCAGCATACCAATGCCAGAGCACTAATGTTGGTATGATGCGTTAGGGCTTCCTTGTAATGTCCTCGTCTCAGCAATGATTCATGCAGTTGACCGTTAGCCTATCCCGGAGACCCGTAGGCTACTCGGAGGTGAAATTAGGGTTTCCTATTTTCTAGGGGGATGTTGCTTGGAGCTTAGAGTTCGGTTTGCGGATTCTTTTTGGGTTTTCAGAGAGCTTCGCAATGGTATGGCATGCATGGTGTTTTGAGCAACTTTTTAAATTTACTATTTTTAGTAAATTCTATTTCTGGCAGTGGTCCTGTTGGCTTCAGTACAGTTGGCTCCTCTCTTCAGTCAGTTCAGTTGGTATTGTTGTTTTTGGCCTTTTGATGCATTTTCTGGAGGGATAAGTTAATTTTATGTTATAATGTTATATTTTAATGTTATAACCCCTTGGCCTAGCTTCATGACTTAAAGAAGTTTTAAAAAGGGGACTTCAAGGGTGGACGCCTCATCAGGAGGTGATTAAAATATACCTTGGGATGCTTGGGACACGAACTTGAGGAAAGATATATATTATTTTAATAAAGTGCTTGCCTTCATGAAATGGGACGCCAACTTGAAGGGGGGATTGAGTCAACTTGAAATTTGAAAATAATTTGACTTCCTGGTTTGGGCGCACTTTCTAGAAGCTTCTGGAGATGCTTTGCAAAGTTTATAAAAATCAGCCTTCTCTCTTCAGTTGATCATCTTTTGTCTACAATAATGTTATGTTGCCAAAATGGTTAGTGAATAGCTTAGAGGAAAGCATACCTCCTAGCATAGGCTTGACTTCTTGCTTGAAAGATAGTAACTAGTTGAGAGATTGGTTGTAGTTGAGTTTCTTGCACTTGTAGTTGGGTTTCTTGCATTTTGTAGTTGAGTTTCTTGCATTTCAATCAAAATTTGGAGTTGCTGGTTAGAGTAGCTGAATGTGTGTTTTTCTCATAAGTTCAAAAATAAAAATATTCTCATTCTAGGTATTTCATCTGTCTATTTCCTTGCTAGGGGCGACCATGTGTACCAATTTGCAGATTTTTTAATGAAGATTCTGGTTTTTCCAAGCAAAATCGCCCTTCCTTGAGGGCCGTACCACTTTGAGCCGCATTGGGATTCTTGCAAAAAAATATTCAAGGCTGTGTGTTGGGTTTTCTCCATTGGGAATTGGGCGCCATCACTTCTAGAGTCATTTGCACTTTGTTTCGTGTCATTTGGTTATGTTAGGAGCATTTTATACGCATTTTAGTGAGTCTCTGTGTTGTTGGTTATGCATTTTCAGTTGCAGGTCTGTCAAAATCAGATTATAAAAGTTGGACTTTTGAGTGGGGTTTTGAGTCTAGGAAGTCTTATTGAGCATTGGAGAGTTTTATACATTATTGCAGCATTGATAGACTCCTAATCTTGTGTTCTTGGGAGACACTCTATCTCATTGTAAGCTGGACAGTAGTACTGTCAGCATTCTTACTTTCTTGCTAAGCACTTTGTACTTCCCACGATTGTGGAAGATACTGGCCTTGCTTAGTCTTTCATTTCTGCATTTAATTTCTTGTACTACCCTCTGAAAAGTGGAAGAGGCTGGCTTGCCACCTAGTTACTTTCTGAAATGCATTGTAACATCATGTTGCTGTGTAACGACTCGACCCTTCGGTAAAGTAAAATTTCCATAATTTACATCCTACAAATAAGTAAATGTGTTAACATGTCATTGCAAATAAAATTTTTCCTTTTCTTTATTGATAAAACATGAACAAATTGCCATATTAATTTACAATAAAGATTCCATTTCAATATAATAACTTAACAAGTACATGAAACAAGAATACACACCTTACTAACATAGCTCCAATGAGCTTTAGAACAAATAGTAGTAAGAAAGTCTAGAATTCTTTTCCTTTCAAATCTTGGTACATCGACCACTTGCTGAGGAGGAGAAACATCACTCGGGTGCTTTTCTGCCAACCACGGACTTATAATGCGGTCCCCCGCACATCCATTATTCAATGGATGGCCCTCCCTTCGTCAAAGAGATTGGTAGGGTATCCTTTAACGATTACCAACTGAGCATAGTGTTGTGTCCTACACAACTAGAACCTTGCTATTTCACAATCTCAAACTAGTACAAGGATCACAATGAACTAATAGTGTAAACATCGCCCGATCTAAGAGGATGTAGATACATTACACTACTTTGATCAAAGGGTTTTAGTTCAGTAAACGATTGAGAGAGTCATCTATTATATACACTACTTAGGGCCGATTTGACTTAAGGCTATCTTACACTACACGTAGATTATGTCCTTCATTGGGTAATCAGTCACCCCAGACTTCCTATAACATTCTAACTATTAGAAATGAATCAGCATAACAAGTAATTCACCTATTCCCCCTTATATTGGAAATTTTTATCCTAGGAGTAACTCAGGCTTACCTCAGTTAACCTAATAACTTAAGCCGACAGAATTTACTTGACTCCTGTCCTCATTTCGGTTCTATTATATAGTAACTATTGTAGCAATACTCTCCTTATATGGAGATCATACAATTAAAGCAAATTACAACTAGAATGCAACATTTCATTCCCAATGTATCGGCAACAAACATAAAACATCTCATGTTCAAACATAGCTAGTATAATTAAACACTTATGTTATACTTTATGTTATGTTGCTAAACTCCTCAATCTAGTTCTTTCTCCTATCCTAGAGTACTTAAAAGACAACTTATAAAAGCGGCTCTAATGTTTCAATTCTCTTTTCCAAAAGCAATCAGACTTTTACCAAATAATATCCATGCCAACAATATTTTCCTCTTATGAAGATCATACACAAAATGCAATATTCACTCAAAATGCATATATAATCCTTCCCTTTTAATCTTTTTCCATTATTTCCCTTAAATGTAAGATAAGTAAACTAGTCCCTTTAGCTCTTTACACGTATAATTCCCTTTTCACAATCCCTTTATCCTTAAATCCCTCATTCATTCTACCTTTAAATGCATTGAATTCCCTTATACATTTTACCCTTAAATGCATTGCATATGAAAGTTTAACAAGATAGTTCTAATTAACTTTGAGCTACTTGCAAACAACAAACACAAGTCCAAGAGAATGCAACATTTCAAACAAAGAATCACAATAAAATAGATTTCATGCCTGATGTTTAAAGCTCCTTCTCTCAGCACTACTCTTCTTGACACTCCTTCAACAACTTCCAGAATTCCTAATGAAGATGGCTTCTTTGCAAGTTTCTCAAACTATGGTGATCTTTCAAGTCACTCTTCACAAATTGCACTCCTCTAATAGAAGTTTACTCAATTATGGCTTTACTCCACTCAAAGCTTAAAAAGGATTTAACACAGTAGCTTGATAATTGTTGTGTCATGTCCCCGAATTGGAGGTATGGTGATTTAATTAAATTATTTAATTAAGTTGTCCAAATTATTGATAATTTATGAGGATAGCTTAATTGATGATTTAATTAAGTCAAGAGATGTTATTAAATTAATTATTTATTAAGTTATTCCCATAAAATAAAATATCAAAAGGGATGACTTATTATTTAATTAATTTAATAATAAAAAGTGACTTAAGTGACTTAGTAATAAAATAATAAAATAATAAAGTCACTTAAGGAATATTTCTGGAATCTTCTAGAAGTCTCTTGGTGATGAGATTGAAAAAGTATAAAAAGAGGCTTGGGCTATGCATTTGGACATCTTGAGTTGAATACACTTTTCTACTACACTGCTGAAGCTGAATGCTTAGCTTATTGTTTTCCAGTCTTCGTTTGTGAAAGACCAAACCTAGCTGGTTAAGTGCCAATTTCGGTTGTGCAACACGAACCCTAGTTGGATAGTGGAGGAAGATACTTTAGTCTTTCTCATTGGGCTAATTGCAATCGCTTTTGGAAGAGTTTGGGAAGTTATTTGAAGTCTGCAATTTTGTTTCAGTCTGCAGATCAGCCATGAGAGAAATTACATTTTCATTCGTTGCTCTTCAATAAGGAGATATAATTTTGTGGGCACTTGAGGGATTGCTTCCTTTGGTGTTGGCAATCATTTTCATAACAAATTCGAAGAGCTTAGAGGCTGCATTTATTTATCTAAAGTATTGTCAGGCAAGAACAGGGGCGGCTGGGTGAAAACATCGATTGGGCCTATGAGGAGTTCAATTTGCTTGGAATTTGATTGCTACTTCATCGATCATCAAGGGCTTCAACATTCAATCAGGTTCCACTATTAGTAGTTCATAATTTTATTGCATATGGGAAAGTTTGGAGTTGCAGCTGTAGGTGCATATTTCCTTACCAGCAATTATCATATTTTGTAATCAATGCAAATGCCAAGAGTCTTGGCTTATTGATGAGCATTGTATTGGATCATTGTGTTGTAATAAGAGATACTAATTTGCTGGTCATTTGTAGTTGTCATTGAGCAATTCTATATCATTTGTACTCAGCTTATAGCATGCATGCCAATTGTTTGACAAAATGTCAATTGGCTGTAGGTTCTCTTTTTGGCATAAATAATGTTATAATTTTGCATACCAAGTGTTTGTATTAATGCCACTTGGCTGTAAGTGCATAAATGCCATCTTAGGTTGCATCCAAAGTGTTTTTCATAATTACTAGTTGTTGTAGCTGCATATTGCACGTAGTTTCAGTCACATATATGCATTGAATATTGCCAAAATAAGTTGCACATTCATGTTAGGTCATTGTTTAGACAATTTAGAGTCATTTGCAAGTATCTTTATTGATGCTAAGTGAAGGAAAGTGCCATTTTAGCAAACTGAAATCTTATATCAGTCATATGACCCCTGTATGCAAAGTGTTTGATGAAATTCCTTGAGCCTTCAATCAGCATTTTGAGGTCAGATTTGAGCAGGGTCATTACATGTTGGTAAAAGATTATTGTGTTTCTCACACTCAACATATAGGAAAATGTAGCAAATAAAGAAAACACAACAACTCAAATGAATGGATATGGGAACTCTCAAAAACGCAAGACTCAGATTGCACAATGATATCCAACAAAGAATGGTTGGGCATCTATTTATAGGCCCATAATTGTAACAAATTCCACCATTGTGGGCATGTAAAATGACAAGGAGGTGCCCAGACTCATTCAAATGCCACCTAGCAAATTTCTAAACCCTATATCATCATAAAAAATAGTGATTCGACCCTCTTGGAGCCAACATTTCCAAACTTGTTCAACTCAAAAACTCAAAATTGCCACTTACAAGAAAAATGTCCCTCTTTGGCACATAACAGAGAATGACTCATGATTGCGGCGAATTTGTCAAGTTTAAGCTTGCAACAACACATTCCATCTAGTTGGTGCTGCCTCTTCTCCAGCGTTTGAATTTTTCCTCCATTTTTTCCTACGTTTGAAGCTCTCACCATTTCACGAGAAGAGCCTTCAGAATTTTTTTTGTTTATTTCAAATGTTTTCCTCTAAATATTTCGATTCATATTTTTGCCTTATGTTTTAAAACAAAGGCTCGATTCTTTAATGAAGACTTATATTTCCTCCAAGTCTAGCGACTATATTTCTCCCAATAGTTCGCTTTATACTGTTTACTCATATTAAAAGATTTAAATCTTTTAATTTTAACACTTTAGAGTTAAAACATTTAATCATATATATTTAAGTGAAATATAATCTATTTTCACTTTTAGAGACTTATAATATAAAAATATAATTCCTTTATATATTTTATTATATAAATATTATCATAGTCCTTTTAAATATATTAAACATATAAATATTTAAATACCCGAGTATTTAATATATATATAAATATATTGTGAGCCAGTTAACATATACCCGATATATAAATATATATTTCATATAAATGTAAAGTCATCAAGTAATAATAATATAATATTATTAATATCCACATAATCGTAAAACCACAAACAAACATATAGATAATCATCACTTATAAATGTATATAGAAGTAAACACAACTCCTAATGCAAACACATAAGCCTATGGATGACTTATCTATTACCCACACAAACTGACTAAACTTACTCAATCTAAGGAACGTGTGTGTATGCTCAGATGGTTCTCGTTACTGTTTACCTGATCAAGCTCCTCTCCCGAGTGATATTTCTCCTCTACTTGGAGGAATGGTCCTCATACCTGCATCCACTGTCATAAACTCACGGCAATCAAATGCTCACAACAATAGCAGTATATATGATAAATCAACATGATTCATTAACCTCCTTATGCAGTATTTCACCATGAATAACATCAACTGAGATAACATCAAATGAAACATCAAGTGAGATAACATCATATTGAAAACAAGGTACAAGCATCAATAATTCATCTCCAAATTCCACACTATATTCACATTTACCCTATGTTTAACGGCAAATTGTAACTTCACAATTTGGGATGTAACATGTTGATCGGCCGAGGCATCATCTAATTCATGGATCCTCTGACCATATGCTAGCACCATGCCCAACATTGGGATCCTGGTGTACATTCTTGGTTAGAGTTACTTTCAGTTCAGCTACCTCATAGGGATCCTCTGACCATATGCTCGCCCCTCCTCCCACATCGGGTCTTAGGGCGCATTCTTGGTTAGAGTTATTTCAGTTTAACTATCTCATAAGGATCCTCTGACCATATGCTAGCACCTTGCCCAACATTGGGATCCTAGTGTACATTTTGTGTTAGAGTTACTTTCCGCAACATCTTGGTTTAAGAGCTAACCTTAACAGGTGCATGTTGCATTGTAATTGTTATCAAAAATTGAAAAAAAAAATTGGTTGGCTCATTACATTCCTAGACTACTGGTGAACGGATTGCTTTAGACAAGTTGAGGATCATGTAGTGTTCCACAATCAATGTGCTTGCCACCCAAAGTCCACTTAAATCTGTTGTATCTAGATTCTACCTGATCTGGAACACTTGTTAGGGACCTGCAAATTGTCACTTAAATCTGCTATTACAATCTTGTCTGGTGCATTGGTCACAGACCTGCAATCTATCTTTTGATGGTGCACTGGAACCCAACCATAGGTGATGCTCTTTACGCCTCCAGATGACACTTGTAGTAGACCATAAATTGGAAGAAAAATGTGATCAGATTTGGGACTTGTCCTCTCACAGTGTGCCACCTCCAGAATTATGCTCGTAGTGAACTGTGATGATGCCTAGAACTGATTTCACCCTTCTACAACTTCTACCCTAATGTGATCTGTCCACAAATTCCTAATCAACACAACAGGGTTTCCATCCAAAATGTTGTTTGCTGGAAAATTCTCTCAAAACCTTCTTCTCCATCGCCACCACAGACCTATAATTAACAAATTCAAATAAGCTCAACTCAATTCCCTGAATTGGAATTGCACCAAGGACCAGTGAGGTTTGCAGCCCACCTGTCTAACTGGCTTGAGTGTTTCGTCCCAAGCGCAGATATCATGAAAAATAGCAATGACCGAAATCAAAACTGGATGATGATAAATGTCAGAACATCGCCTCATTTATATCTGTTTGTCCTTGGGTGCCAAAGTCCCCAAGTGAGCTCCAAAAGAGAATTCAAATATTTAAACTTATTAATTTATAATGCTGGCTGACCCAACTAATTTATTTTTTAAATATTTATTAATTTATCTTTATTATTAATAATATTGTTATTATAATATTATATACTATTGTTAAATTAAAATATTGCTGCTCCTAGATGGAGGGGACATGATGAAACATCCCCTATGGATATTGTTAGTTTTATGATCAAATAATTAAGGCAGAAATTTAATTCAAAATCAGACACAATAACACAGCATATACCTTGGGAAAACCCTCCACTTGAGGGAGAAAAACCCAGCAACAAAGATCTCTCTTATATATATTAATAATGGCAACAATTCTCTTTACAATGAGGCCAATTACAAGGCCAATATCCAGCACCAACTCTAGATACAATAACAGATTATAATCTGCTCATCCTTGATATCAAAATCTACAGTTAGAAAACCTTTGACCTGCTCTTGATGAAATTCGCACTTGAAGGAAGGAATGAATCGAACTTGCTTGATAATAAAATGATGGAAATGAACTTGTATAAATACAAAGTGTGGGAGAGGTCGCACCTCTTCAAGAACAAGGTCGGCCACAATATGAAAAATATAACTACAATAAATGATGCGAATTACAAGAAAGGTTGGCCCAATTAGAATATCATATTGTTGCCAAGTGAAGCGCCTCTTCACTTTGATTAACTCAATAAATGAATAGCCGTTAGGCTATATGAATTTATTGTTCACAATAAAGCAGAAGTATGTAGCCCGTAGCTACAACATCAACACTCCCTCTTAGCTAGGGAGGAATACTTCCGATGCACAATGTCATGGACTCTCTCAATATGACATCCACAATGGCTACACCCATATGTGGGGAGAAGCATATCACCTCAACGTGATATCAACCACCATGGCTACTCCCATGTGTGGCATATGTGCACAAGTGCCCATCACGGAATCACTCAACGTGATGTCGTCACCTCATCGTGACGTTCACCATGGCTACTCCCAGAGGGTGAAAAGCACAAGTACAAGAAAATCATCACGGACTCTCTCACGCAATGTTGTCATGGAGTCACACACATGACATCCACCATGGCTACTCCCAGAGGGTGGAAACAAGGGCTTTCACCTCAAATCTCTCTCACAGAGAGAAATGCATTAGACAAGGGCTTGCACCTCAAATCCCTCTTACAGAGAGAAATGCACTAAAGAAGATCACTGATACTGAGACTCCTTCTCAGCTAGGGCTTCATTCTCCACCATACCAAGCTTGTCTCAAAAGTACACAAACTTTATCCTGGAGAGAGGCTTGGTAAGAATATTTGTCGTCTGCTCATCAGTGCTGATATACTTCAACTGGATTGCTTTCCTCAATACCATATCTCTGATATAGTGGTATTTGATCTCAACATGTTTAGTTTTGTCATGAAACACTGGATTGACAGAAAGCTTCACACAACTTTGATTATCACAATGAATGACAGTTAGCTCCAACAATTGTTCAAACAATCCTGCAAGGAGCTTCCAAAGCCACACTACTTCTTGAGCTGCCACACAAGCTGCAATATGCTCGGCCTCTGCAATGCTTAGTGCCACTGAAGATTGCTTCTTGCTACACCAGGATATCATCACAGACCCTAAATTGAAGCAACATCCAGAGGTACTCTTCCGATTAGCAACACACCCTGCCCAATCAAAATCAAAATATCCATGCAGCTCCAAGTCCACACTAGATGAATATCTCAAGCCATACCCAACTATGCCACGCAAGTATCTCAGGATATGCTTTGCTGCAACTAGATGTATTCACCTTGGTTCACACATGAATTGACTAAGTGCACTCACTGCATAGCAAATATCTAATCTAGTATTGACTAGATACATCAAAGATCCAATCAACTGCCTATACATTGTGGGATCCACCAGATCTGAACTAGCTGCAACCTCTTTTAGCTTTTGCAAGTTGGTCTCCATAGGTATAGACATGGATTTCCAATCCATGTAGAAACCCCTGTTTCCCCCTAATACTGCTTCTGACTAAATTTCAAGTTTTTCTGAAGGTTTTTAGGTTTTGACCGTTTTTATGTGAATTTAGGGTTTTTGAGCATATAAGGCAATATGGCGATTTTTGAAGTGATTACAAATAAATTCTATAGAATTCATACAACTCAATAAATCACAATCCCTAATGCAAAATTATGAAGCTAGATCATGTATTATTCCTCTGCAATGATTACATTGATAATCTGAGAACATGCAAATCAAAAAGCAAAGATCTTTGAAAACCTGATTTCCTGATACAGCAATTAATGCATGGTGCGGCTGAGCTGATAAACTCCTTCTCCCTCTATCTGGTGCTCAGGAGTGGACACAAATGCCAAGGCGTCTCCAACTGGAAGGAAAAGAAGGCCTTAGATGAGACGTTTGCTCTGTGGTGAAGAAGTTGTCTTTCCCTGCTGGTACGGCCTGACAGTGGTACGGCCTGCTGCTACAATAAATGCTGATTATTTGGCTCCTTTAAAATCAATCTCTAAACCCTCAGTATCTTGTTTGTATGCTGTTCCTCTTGCTAAAGCGCCTCCAGAGAAGATGGAAGATGACCAGGATGTGAGGCATCTCCTTCAAATATTAGTACAGCTCCCAAGTAGAAGGTACGGCTTGCTGTACAATGGTACGGCCAAGCTCATAACAGCAATAATAAATATAAATAAAAAAAACACAGCCTCCTCTATAGTCTTCTGGAATGAAAGGATAAGCGCCACTTTGATAAGTAATCTCTGAATGAATTTTATTAACCCAACTTCTTGAATAAGGACGGCCCCACTCAAATGTACGGCCTGCAGCCTACAATAAATGATTTGTACGGCCCTCCTCTGTAACTCTCCAAGTCTTCAGAATATGGATGCCTGAGTTATTGAATGCCTTCTGAATGTAGAACTTTGAAGAAAAACTCTGAAGACAATAATTCCTCTGACGTTTGAATCAACTGTGATGCTCTGTGATTTCCTCTGACTGAAGAAATCCCACGACTGGCAATAAATCGGATGTTATTTCACATCCTCTGAACTGCTTCGAAGGAGATGGCTCGTTCTCCGACGATTTCGAGATGAAACCCTAGAGTCTCAGTGCTCTGGCAAAACTTGATCAATTCCTGTTTCTCAAAAATGTCATAATGGCTCAGAAACCAAGGTAAAACCCTTATCAAGCTGAAAAGTGCGATTTCCACCATAATAGGGTTTTAATTAAAATATCATATTTTAATCTTTTAATATTTCAAAAGTCTCCAGCCAAAATATTTTATAATATTTTAATTCTCAAATTGGCCCCTTTTCTGATGTTGGGCGCACCCCTCAAGGCAGATGACTTAAGTTATAATTTTAAATTATAACTTTATATTATAAACATTAAATAATTAATATTTAATCAATATAATTAAATATTAATATCTTCCTCATAAATCATCCGATTACCGATCCGTCTGATGCTGACGAACTCAGAAGTGATTCCGGATGCTGCCAATCTCAAACTGCTAAAAATAGCAGTGGTCCCACTCTGCCTGCCAGGAACTGCTAAAAATAGCAATTCTGCAAAAAGGTCTCCGAATGAGCCCGAACGAAAGCCAATCAATCAAAACTGCCAATCAGACGCTGAGCCAAGCGCCGAAACGACCCTCTAACCACTCTGTCAGCCTACGAGGGTCTCATGATAGGCCAATCTCCACGACCACGATGCTCGCCAAAAGCGGGGACATGACAATCCATCATACCAAACCTCTTGAATGTCAATAGTATACTTTCCTCGACTGAATGATCTCATCCGTCTTACGCCATACTTCTAAACCAAGGAAGTAGTGCATGAGACCAAGATCCTTCATTTCAAATTCAGAAGCTAACTCCTTGCATTTGATAATGAGGTGATCTTCTCCAGTAAGAATTAAATCATCAACATAGAGAACCAAGATTAATGCTTCGCCATCAATTACCTTGAAGTATAGGTTTGAATCAGCATCATTCTTGGAGAAGCCCAAGCTCATCAGGTATCAATCAATTCTTTCGTACCAAGCACGAGGAGCCTGCTTAAGGTCGTACAAAGCCTTCTTCAACCTGAAAACATGAGACTCCTTCCCATGAACCTCAAAGCCATCAGGTTGCTCAATATATACCTCTTCCTCGATCACACCATTCAGAAATGTTGTCTTCACGTCCATCTGGTGTATCTTCCATCCTTTAGATGCTGCAATAGCAATGATGGTCCTGACGGATGTATAACGAGCAACTGGAGCAAAGGTTTCTTCATAGTCTACTCCCTCTTTCTGAGAGAATCCTCTAGCCACGAACCTAGCCTTGTACTTCTCAATGCTCCCTTCAGCCACATGCTTGATCTTGAAGAGCCACTTAGAAGAAACAACAAATTTTCCTTCAAGTCTAGGTACGATGTCCCACACATCATTCTTGAGGATGGATTGATACTCTTCAGCCATAGCATCTCTCCATACTTGCTGACTAGTAGCTTCCTCAACACTGGAAGGCTCAGACTCAATGATTTGACTCATCAATGCAACATAGTTTGAAAACTTGTGAGGTCTCTTGCTTTCTCTGAATGTTCCTCTCGGGGCTGCAAACCTTTTTGCCTCCCGCATTGTTTGGCTAGTCCAAAAAGGTTTTTTACGACCAATCACAATATCTCTACGCCCATCAGTAGGTTCCAAAGGCTCAACTGGATCATCATCTTCTTTAGGTTCAATAGCCTCCCTCTGAATCTCAGGAGTATGGTCAACTTCCATATCCTAAGGAGACTCTTGGTCTTCATTGTCTATCTCCATATGAGTGCCCTTAGATCTCTTGAATGCAAGATCTTCTTCAAATGTAACATCCCTGCTGATCTCAATCAACTTCTGACCTGGAATGTACACTCTGTAGGCTTTTGAAGACTCACTATAGCCCACAAAAATTCCCTTTTTGCCAGATGGTTCCAACTTTGTCCTTTTATCTTTAGGCACATGAACATATACAGGACAACCAAAGATTCTTAAATGACTTACTTCCGGTTTCACCCCTGTGAATGCTTCTTCGGGAGTCATGTTCTCCAGAATGCGGTGAGGGCTTCTATTTTGAACATACATAGCTGTCCTAGATGCTTCAGCCCAAAGGAAGGTTTGCAGATCTTGATCATGTATCATGGCTTTGGCTGCTTCCACAATAAATTTGTTCTTCCTTTCTGCAACACCGTTCTGTTGAAGATTGTAAGGGACACAAAACTCCCTCTTAATCCCTGCTTCAATGCAAAAGTTACGAAAGTTTCTGGAGATGTATTCTCCTCCATTGTCGGATCTCAGAACTTTGATCCTCTTCCCAGACAAGTTCTTCACTTGAGCTTTAAATTCTTTGAATCTCTCAAGTACTTCCTCAAATTCTTTAGATTTCAAGAAATAAATCCAAGTCTTTCTAGAGTAGTCATCAATGAAAATAATGTAATACAAGAAACCACTCAAAGAAGCAACAAACATTGGACCACATAAATCAGAATGAATAAGATCTAGAATACATTTAGATCTACTTTCACTACTATGAAATGGACCTTTAGTATTCTTACCCAATGCGCAACCTCTGCAAGTGCCTTCATGCTCTTGGTTGAGTTTAGGAAGGCTCATGCTTATCTTCTCAATGGTTGGTAGTGTTCGGAAGTGAAGATGAGCAAGTCTTCTATGCCAAAGTTCACACGAACTTGATGAATTATGTAACAAAGTGTGAAGTGGATGAGTGCAAAGTCTATAGAGACTCTCATGTCAAACTCCAATCACCCGAGCAATCTTGGTACTTGAGTTCTTCGGCCATGCAAGAACTTTACCTTCGGAGAATGCAACTTGGTACCCATTGTCCTCCAAGGTTGAGATAGAGACAAGGTTCCACTTGATACCAGGAACAAATAGGACATCATTCAACTATAAGGAGATGCTAGAATCTAGGTGAAGAGAGGAGGTCCCAACTCCTTTCGCAGAATAACTCTCATCATCACCAATAATGACTTGAACACTAGAAGCTCTCTCCACCAAATCAGATAGATGCTCTCTAAATCCAGTGATGTGGCGAGAGGCACCACTATCAATCAACCAAGTATTGTTGTTTGTAGGCACATTACTTGATAAAGCATAATAGAATAGAAAACCACTTGAATCCTTCTACAGAGAGATCTCACCCACATCTGCAATTGAAGCCCGCTGCTTAGGTCGGGTTGGACAATCCTTTGCATAGTGACCAAACTTGTCACATCTAAAACATTGAATGTGAGAGAGGTCCTTCTTTTTCGATGCAGGGGCACCATCAGATCCTTTATCTCTATTCCTCTTGAAGTACCCTTTCTTTTCCTTTCTTCTTTGAGGATTAAGTGGCAAGAACATGAATGTCTTCATTTGTAGAGCTTTGACCAATGCCTCTCGCAGCCAACCTTGATTCTTGTTGAATACAATCCGCTCTCAAACAATCAAACTTAGGAAGTTTTTGATCTCCCACTAATTCCTTGGATGAATGGCTCCCAAGATTGAGGAAGACCATTGAGAGCCAACATAGCAAAATCCTTATCATCCACCAAATGCCCAATGGTAGAGAGCTGATCTCTCAATTTGGTAATCTTCATGAAGAATGAGATGACGAATTCTCCTTTCGCCATCTTGATATGATGAAGCCGTTGCTTTAATGCAAGAGCTCGACTTGTGTTGTTGATCTCATACATCTCTTCCAAGGTCTTGAACATGTCTCTTGCAGTTTTCAACTTGGAGATGATTGGCACAATGTGGTCTTTCACAGAATCAACCAACATCTTTTTCGCCTCAGTGCCATTCTTCTTCCATTGTGACTTCTAATTCTCATCGGTTGGTTTAGGAACTTCACCCTCCACGAACTGAGCTAACTCATTTTCTTCCAAAGCAACCATGACTCTAACTTTCCAAGATGTGAAGTTTGATGCGCCCTCAAGTCTATCTTCGATCTTGAGCCCGTTCACCATCTTGACGATAAGATAGATGCAACAAGGATGAGAATAAGAGTGGAGGATAGCGCTGCTTGAATAAATCTGATCGCGATCTTTCTTATACCCGCTCTAATACCATGTTAGTTTTATGATCAAATAATTAAGGTAGAAATTTAATTCAAAATCAGACACAATAACACAGCATATACCTTGGGAAAACCCTCCACTTGAGGGAGAAAAACCCAGCAACAAAGATCTCTCTTATATATATTAATAATGGCAACAATTCTCTTTACAATGAGGCCAATATCCAGGACCAACTCTAGATACAATAACAGATTATAATCTGCTCTTCCTTGATATCAAAATCTACACTTAGAAAACTTTCGACCTGCTCTTGATGAAATTCACACTTGAAGGAAGGAATGAATCGAACTTGCTTGATAATAAAATGATGGAAATGAACTTGTATAAATACAAAGTGTGGGAGAGGTCGCACCTCTTCAAGAACAAGGTCGGCCACAATATGAAAAATATAATTACAATAAATGATGCAAATTACAAGGAAGGTCGGCCCAATTACAATATCATATTGTTCCCAAGTGAAGCGCCTATTCACTTTGATTAACTCAATAAATGAATAGCCATTAGGCTATATGAATTTATTGTTCACAATAAGGCGGAAGTATGTAGCCCATAGCTACAACACCAATAGATATTTGCCCCAATTTTTCCAAATGTTCCACAGAAAATTTAACTAACAATTTGCATGCAAACTAATTTCTATTTATCCAACAGATTATCTTGAAAATCATATAACATTAGACTGAAATAGAGATCCGAAATTAAATATGAATATAGCCTTAAAATCTTCAGTAGAACAACAACAGAAATATCCAATCATAGCCACAGAACTTACAGTCGGATTGGATAACTAGAAGTATGAATTTGAAGCACAAAGTGAGACACCTAAGTAATATTTCCAGCAGACAATGGGTTTCCGTCCACTGCCTCCAAGCTCGAGGGTTTCCATCCTCAAACCTGCTAAAAGCCAAAAGCTTCCCAGAATTCTCCAAGAGAAAATAATAATCAAGCATAAACCAAGCATACTGAAAGTGAGCCCTTGCAACACTTTTATAAGCTTCTCATAAGAGCCCATTCACCCTTTTGACCAATGTGGGATAAAACATAAACTTCCTTTTTGGCCTTTTTGATGTCTCATGTATTTTAAAATAAGGGGCCCCTTTTACTATTCATTTTCTCACTTAACTTTAAACTCACATTAGTAAAGTCAAATAATTGGATTTAACTTTATAATTTAAACTTTATTAATGTAGAGACAAATTAGACCAATGGAACTGAAATCATCTGATGATAATAACCAACTTTCCATTGAAAAGGCATTGCCATTGGAGATCATGACCCACTTGATGAATTACTATTAATAGCATTAATGACTCACTAAAAATAGTAAGTATACCAAAACTGCCTCCAGACGCCTTGGATTGACCTACAACGAAAATTGCCTAGGCCAAAAATCCTCAAGATTCCTTAAAAGCCCTAGTTAGCCTACAAAACCAAGGAGAAATAGGCTAACGACAACATCATACAATGCGAGCTAGAAAATGGGACATTACAGTCCTCCCTTCCCGAGATTGCTTGCCCTCAAGCAAACATCAATCAACTCGTTGCTCCATCCTAATAAAAACACCATACACCACAAACTGTGAAGCAACATCATGCACATGCAACAATACTCCCCAGTGAACCAGATTGGAACCCTGATGCACACAAAGGATCCCTCAACATACAGGAGAGTGTCCAACATAAAATCCTTGGATCCAAAATCCAGAATAGAAGTTTGCTATGAAAAACACCCTCAGACTTCCACTGCTCAAATCTGATCTCCACTTCACCATGTTGCAGATAGTGAAGCAACCCAATGGGACCTATCCAATACACAATGCCAAACCTGTCACCGCCTGGATCCCAAAAATACCGAACCTCACATCCATCTGTCATGCGGAGATAAGAACATCTGAAAGTGTCTGTAACACAATATCTCTGTACAACTCCTGCTAAACTCCCATGGATGTGATAACTAACCAAGCCATCATGCCCACTGCCACTACAACCTCATGTAAGCCCTGTCTCCCATTGAAACCTAGAAGTGGTAAACTCTGTCAGGTACTCACCAGCATGATGGTAGTCCATCCTCTAATCTTGCAAGTAATCCCCTACAAACAATTGAGTCAAATACTTGTAGCCTCTAGTCTCATCTTCTGAAGATGGTAACTTTGAGCACAAAAATGACTGGATTCCCTTGACCACGCAAAGATAATCATCATGCGTACAAAATTTTTGCATCGAATACAAATCATGTACAGGTGGATCAAAGGAAAAACTGTAAGTACTCCTCACTGTGTACACATTGTAAAACTCCTCCGTGAGCCCTGTTTGGAGTCCCTATGCACTGGAACGATCCCAAACATTGCGATTATTGCTCAACCTTGAACTAGTATCAGGAGTGTGATCGGCTTCCAACTCGAAGAGTAGATTATCATAGATCAATCCACCATCAAACTCAAATAATGGATTATTCACAAACTGCACAATCACTCCATGCTGATCTGAATCATCCATCTCTGAATCTCTAGAACAATAAATTGAATTGTACTCCTGAATCGGCTCAACAAACTGCCAATCATAATCAACTGCATGGGTTGAAATTACTGATTTGCTTCCAGGGTAGGGAAACAAATCAACATAAGAATCAATCTCCCAACTAGATGATACTTTGCATATCTCCTGTGAAGAAGATGGAGTAGTGTCGTGTGTTGTCATGCAACTCTCTAGTGAATCGACTACAATGTCACAAGATCTATCAATAATCTGCCCTACATCACCTATCATGGGACTAACCTCAGGAGAACTTGGTGCAACATGTGGTTCCCTGCAACTCTCAACCAATGCACTCATCCCATCTATATCGACTGCACCTGTAACCGTGATGGATGTAACAACATCCTCAACCTGCTCACAACCAAAATCCGTGGATACATGCTCCTCACCAACCGTTGCCATGGAAACTTAAGCTATATCTGAAAATGGTGAAGACTGTGCCAAACTCAACTCCACGGTAAGCACCTCTATCCATGACTGTGACTCTTGAAGGGCCAACTGAGTGCTCTTCAACGAGTCCATAGTCACCTCAAGCTCATGAGTGAGATCATCAACCTCCTCTTCCTTTCCCTTCAATGCCTTATGACAGATGCAATCCCACTCGAGAAGATAATCTTTGTCCGCAAGTAGTTGTAGGTAATTTCGCTGCATTATTCCAATTGCTTCTCAAAGTGCATGAAACTCTGCAAGGGAAAGACCACTATCTCTGTGCTCATCTGTCACAGGAGTACTCCAACCATGAAGGGCCAACATTTGACGAGCAAAATCAAAATGCTCTATGGCGGTAGCAATAATTATGTCATTTACCTTAAGTTGCCCTACCAAATGATGAGGACCCTGGAACTTATCACTCCCATACAAGTTCCCTGATTTAGAATATGCACTATGATATGAGGTTGAATCATCATTGCTCACTAACTGATAAGTGGCATCATGAGTGCTATTAGCTTCACTCACAATATCATCAGTGGTACTGCTGTTATGTACCTCAAAGGATGGCTCAACTGGCAGGGTAGAAATTGTTGTTTTGACAATATCTTCACACACTTCTTCTACCAAAGCAACTGCATGTCCATCCAAATCACGATGCTGGGATTCATTGCCATTAAATAAATTTTCTAATTGGTTTTCTATGGCCTGATTTGAAAAATCAGACTCGTGGTGGCATAAATCCTTCTCACACAATGCATCATTAATACTCAAACCTTGAGTATATGTTTTATGATCACCCAAAGAATCCACACCATTGCTATCCAATTCACTAATACGATCTATGTTAGCCTCTAAAGTAGAAGCCTCTTGAGAAACCTCTTGCAAGGATGATGTAGACAAATCATTTCCCAAGGCTGTCTGAATGTCTCCTTGAGTCAAATCAGCATGTCTATCAAATTCATCATATAAATTTTTGCATACCTCATCTGAACTTGAAAACACCAAATCATTCTCATGAAGAATTGTATCAACCATATGTGAAGATAATCTATCCATTCCATGTACGAACAATTCATGAGCTATAGTGTGATATTCCTTCCTTGCATGCTCAGTCTTGTGGCAAAGTTTCTAGTGTATGTCCATGTAGTCCTTGAAAGGAAGATTCTTCTTAACATATTGAGGAAGGATGATATACTCCTCAAACATGCTAATCACCACTGCTGCTTTGTCTTGTGGTGTTGGACCTTTGCTAGAAGAACGTGAAGATGATCCTTTGGAAAGTCCAAACTTTGAAAGTGAATCATCTAAACGCTGCAAATTACGTATGACCTTGCATTGTGTTTGTTCAATTTCCTTCCATGCTTGTTTATTGCAAAACAATTTTGCCATGATGATCTTTTTCGTTGTATGTATTGCGGCAACTCAGAAATATATTATAGACTCAAAAATGTCCCACCCAAGGGTGTGTAGTTTTTGGGAATGTCTCAACAACTTGTTACAAGTCTGCAATAGTTCTAATTTTTGTTCATCATCCAATATAGTCACTTTCAGTTTAAATATCCCATATGATGTAAATGCAACATGCTGCTACAAAATTTTGTCATTGAATGTAAACTCCAGCTCTTTGCACTATTGAAATATGACTGAAAATGCATGTATAGACTCAATTACAGCAATTAGGCATTTTAACAACCAGTTAACATGCAAATTTCCCTTAGCCATATATTGAACTGCAAATCAATCTTAGTTATTGCAATGCCTTTGCCCCTCGATATGGATGTCTTGCAATAATACCATGTCACTTCTAAAGTGCAGATCTGAAAGATTTTATCCTATGAAATGCAATTACAAGCTGCTTAACAGTGATATTCTCAAGATGACAAAATGCAAATTACAGTGCCAATACAATTTTAATCACACATTACTGAATTGCTAGTGAACCTAGGAATGGCGCCTTGTTACAGCAATGCATGCTTAGACGAATTCTTCCCAATATCGGGCTTCTTCACAAGACTAAAGATGTTCTCTAAAAACTCCAATCGCTGTCTTCAGGTCTCCAATTGTTGTGCCCAGTTGTAGTGATTATCTTCTGGAGAATTCTGAATGTGGTCTTTGACCATTCAGAATTCATTCATTGCATCGATTTGTCTTTTCTTTTATTCCACTACTCCCTTATGCCCGATGTGTATTGCTGCATCAGCTTCTCAAGACTTTGAAGTCGCTTTCTTCAAGGCCCATCCTTTTTTTAATTTGTCTCTTTCACTTTTTTCTCCTATTAAGCTACTCTCGTGTTCTTATTTCAAGTGGCTATATTAACTCTGATGTCTCCTTATTATTTTGTCTCATCTGAAATTATCAAGCTCCTTGCCTGTCTATCAAGCTTTTCTCTTTTCGATCGGTTTGGTGAGAAAAGTCGATCCCCAATGATTATATTTTGATACCAAAGATCGTCCTTTCTAAACACCCATATAATGCTTCCTGACAACTCAACTTTAGAAACTCTGCAAATAGCTTTGTCTTTATCCAACTGGTGTTTGTCTCTTTCTCTGAAGATGAATAAAACATCAATATCTTCAATGCCACGGATTTTTCCCAATTGAACTTTCCATAATTGTTGATGATTGGGTCGAATTCTTTGTTGCTAGCTATTTTGTCTGATTGCAGTTTGCTAATTTGGCATATTCCCCAATATTCCACGATTTTGACTCAAACAACTACCGATGATTGCAAATACGAATTCTCCTTAAAAATTCAATATTCTTCAGAATAAAACGACATTCACCAAAGCCACGTCTCCTTGGAATAGAATAGTGATTTAATATTTTTGGCAAGCCCATCTCATCACTATTTTGGCTTTATCGAACTTTTTCAGTATTGTCTTCTTGCAGAGAATTTATCTTTCTGTAAGTCTTGAAACTTATTTTTTTTATCTGCAAGTCAATTCGTCTCTTTCTGAATAAAACTCATCCTCCTTCAAAAATGCCACGTCTCACTAGAAATTTTGATTATTTTCTGAATACTGATATCTACCTAAATTATATCGAATAAAGACAAATGCTGATCTGGGGCTTTTGTCTTATGCTCAGATTTTGAAAATTGTAGAGAGTATATTATTTCTAAAAATAAACCCTCATACAATACCTCCAATATTGTCCTCATGGACCTCATAGGATGGCAGGATTGTGGCTCTGATACCACTAAAACATCCCCTATGGATATTTGCCCCAATTTTTCCAAATGTTCCACAGAAAATTTAACAAACAATTTGCATGCAAACTAATTTCTATTTATCCAACAAATTATCTTGAAAATCATATAACATCAGACTGAAATAGAGATCCGAAATTAAATATGAATATAGCCTTAAAATCTTCAGTAGAACAACAGAAATATCCAATCTTAGCCACAAAACTTACAGTCAGATTGGATAACCAGAAGTATGAATTTGAAGCACAAAGTGAGACACCTGAGTAATATCTCCAATAAACAATGGGTTTTCGTCCATTGCCTCCAAGCTCGAGGGTTTTTCGTCCTCAAACCTGTTGAAAGCCAAAGCTTCCTAGAATTCTCCAAGAGAAAATAATAATCAAGCATAAACCCAGTATACTAAAAGTGAGCCATTGCAACACTTTTATAAGCTTCTCATAAGAGCTCATTCACACTTTTGACCAATGTGGGATAAAACATAAACTTCCTTTTTGGCCTTTTTGATGTTTCATGTATTTTAAAATAAGGGGCCCCTTTTACTATTCATTTTCCCACTTAACTTTAGACTCACATTAGTAAAGTCAAATAATTGGATTTAACTTTATAATTTAAACTTTATTAAAGCGGAGACGAATTAAACCAATGGAACTGAAATCATCTGACGATAATAACCAACTTTTCATTGAAAAGGCATTGTCACTGGAGATCACGGCCCACCTGATGAATTACTATTAATTGTATTAATGACTTACTAAAAATAGTATGTATACCAAAATTGCCCCCAGACGCGCCGGATTGACCTACAACGAAAATTTTCTAGGCCAAAAATCCCCAAGATTCCTTAAAAGCCCTGGTTAGCCTACGAAACCAAGGAGAAATAGGCTAACGACAACACCATACAATGTGAGCTAGAAAAGGGGACATTACACATGACACAAGAGCATAGAAAAGCAAGCACATGGGACCATCTTTGGGTCCATGAATGTTGATTGTAGAGGTAGGTTTTGTCTTTAAAATTAGGCTGGATAGATAAGTTAGCTTTGGAAAAACTTGCCCTAGGGAAAATGTGCATAATACAATTTTCTGTAGAGGTACTCAAAAGTTAGATATTGATAATGGTAAGCTTCAGGTGAGAAGATTGGTTTCCTTGTCTTTTATGTACCTTGTTTTTGATATGTTGATATGTGATCTTTTGTTTCTTCATTGGCAAGTGTGGGCAACAATGTGTTTTTTGTAAATAAAATGGTCTAAATGAAGATACGAAAATGTGAAGATTATGAAAATTGACATTTAATGAAAGTAAGTAGAATATCAAAACAACAAAAAGATGTGATAAAGATAAGCAAAGAGACAAAGTCTAAATAGATAAATTCTTACACTAGATAACTTCAACGGATTGCATGACCATCTAGTGCAAAAACTAATATGATATGATTGGTGAGAAGTGTGTGATGACATAGAAGGTGAGTGAGTGTGAGGAAAGCCCTAGAATTAAGCAATCAAATCTAAAGCATGTTAGAAAAGGAAGTTAGAAAAGGGGGATGTGGTCCGCTAGCAATTATGTCCATCAAGGGGAAGTTGGGAATAATTTATAAGGAGATAGTGAGGCATCACCAAGGTGATTAGAAATCACTATAATAATGGACACACTAATAGGAGTTTTCAACATTGTAAGTCTTAATTGTATAGCAATAAATGGCTTGGGCTAACTAGTAAAGTAGTAGCTACATCCCATGAAGGCTAAAATGTGATGAACCACACTCCGAACTTGACTCAAAACCCCCAAATTTAATCTGGAATTTTCTTTGTAACCAACACAAGGTGGTTGGAAAGGTTTGCTTTGATACCACTGTGATGTGCCAAACGCTCCGGTGATCCACTCTGCTACCACTTTGCTACCACTGTAGTGATATGCTCTGATACCACTGTGGTGAACCGTGCTGAAATATTCCGAGCCAAATTTTTTCAAATTTTCAATTGCAACAAGCAAAGCAATCCACAGTCGTTAGGGTTAGCTCTAAACCAGAACGATACTGAAACAACTCTAACCAGAATGCACACCAGGATCCTGATGACGGCAAGGTGTGAGCATTGGTCAGAGGATCTGAATGCAAAAACAGAACTGGAAGGAACTCTAACCAAGAATGGCGCCGATGATGGCGAGCATATGGTCAGAGGATCTTCTACCACTACAAGTACTGAAAGGGAACTCAACACCAAGTATGTGCTACCCAATCCAGTATGGAGTTGAGGCGACCATATGGCGGAGTGTAAGAATTACAATGCTATGAAAGGAAATAAGCAATGATGCTGAAAATACTCGACGTCAAGAATGTGCTTTCCAGACCGAGACGGAATGGGAGCTACCATATGACGGAGATATAAATTATTACAAAGCTACTTCAGAATGTAAGATAAGCATTACAAATCAGAATTAAGCAAGATTAAGAACTGCTGCCAGTACTACTGTTCAGCTTACAATATGAGAAGAATTCGCCTGCCAAGAGCATGAAGTTAGAACAATTCAACGAACATCTAATAAGAGGATTCTCCTTGCTTAATGAAGATACCAAGACTGATTTCTTCACTTAAGAACCAGATTTAAGATTCTGATTTGTACAGATCTGCACTTTTAAATGTAAAACCAGCATGCCTGTAATCCACTAATTTGCTCATATAACACCCTAAACAGACCCAAAAGACTTCAAGTTTGATGCAATGGACCTATAAAATGATGGCGCCTAGTTCAGTTATAAGAAAAGGCAGCTAAAAGTGGCTATTAATTAATGGCATGGATCCCAAGGCACTCCAGAAAGTGCGCCCTACAAGGAATGACGAATTTGCATTATAAAATCATCAACTTCATATTAAAATCTGCAAATATTCATGAAGGGTCGCCTCCAACAGAGAAAACCAATGAGACAATACCCAGAACAACACTTTTTGTATTTTTTGACTTGTGATTAAAAACAATAATCTGCTATGAGGAAAATGCAATTCTAGAATCTCACTAAAATGTACAAATCTGAACTACAAAGCCACACAATGACAATGATGCAGAAATCTTGATACAAAACACTTAGACTATACTATCTCACCACTAGTCGCTATCTTTCAAGCGAGAAGCAATGCCTAGCTAGGAGGCTTACATTCCTCGAAGCAATCCCACAGCCAATCCGGCAGCATAACATTCCTGTAGATAAAAGATACCTCGAAAGAAGAGAAGGAACCTTCTTTATAGAAAGAAGAGAAGACTCCGGAGCCTTCTAGAAGGTGCGCCCTAATCCCAAGCTGCTTTTAGGTTTAAACTTTGACCCAAACACTTTCTTCCCAATGGCGTACTTTCCTTGTGAAATATTAATCACTTCTCTTTTTTTAAATAAAATATAATCTCCTTCAAAAAGGCGTCCATTTTCCCTTTGAGCAATTATGAACTTTAGAAATATTAAAATATTTCCTTCATGAGAAAATACCCCTCAAAGTCCCCTTCTTTAAAACAACTGTTAAGTTATAACACTAGGCCAAGGGGTATTTTAAAAATAAAACATTTTGACTTAAAATAACTTATATCTTCGAAATGAACCCCTTAAGCCAAAAATGAGAATTACCCAATGAACTGCCAGAAGAGGAAAGTTGACTGAATTGATGCCGACTGGACCACTGCTAAAATTAGAATTTACTAAAAATAGTAAATTCCTGAAGATGCTCAGAATGCCAAGAAAAACATGCCACTGCGAAGCCCTCTGAAAACCCAGAAGGAATCCAGAATCCAAACACCCAAACTCCAACAAGCAAAACCCTGAATCTTCAAGAGAACCCATCAAACAGCCGGAAACCCTAATTCTGCCACTGACTAGCCGACAACACACTGGGAATATGCTACTAATCACTGAAAAGTGAAGAGCTAAAAACGGGGACATTACAGTCCGCCCTTCCCAAAATTGCTTGTCCTCAAGCAATACCATCATAATTCCAGAAAAATTAGGACTGATCCATACCAAAACAAGTATGATCCCAGGTTCCCAAATCCATCTCAGGAAGGACCCACCATGCCACTGCTGCACCACTCTGATCACATTAGTGAAAACATCATGCCAATGCTGCTCTAACCTCCCTTGTAACTCCAAGGTGTTACCATCCATGATATTCAAACTGAAAGATCTTAATGGACTGAGATCAATATCGTGCAACGTCTCATGTCCAAGATGCCCCGAGTCAACAGTAACAACCGTACCATTGTCAACCACAATTCTAGGCAAGAAGGAAGATAGGTTACTCAACTCATAATTAACCTCCTCAGCATACCTCCACATGGTAACGAACGAAGCCTTGAAAGCAAATGTGACATCTTCAAATCTTCTTGCAAAGAGGAAAGCAGTCCTTTGCAAGAGCTCGACAAGCTCATACTCATGTCTCCTCATGGAGCTACCATGTAACAGCTGAATTATACCGACACCACCATGAAGACTTCTAATCACTCTTACGGTACCAACTCCAAGAGTCTCAAAATGAAAAACCAAAGCATGTGGAAGTTCGCTGTCCCGAACCAATATAGTAAAGAAACTATTAAAATTTGCTTCACAAACCTCCATAAGGTGAACTCCGAGAATAGGATAGGTGTGAAGGAACAAATAACCACTGTTGTTCAAGGCTGAAGTCAGCGAAGTACAATCTGATTTTAGTACTTCGCACAAGGAAAAACAGCAGCACCAAAGAAATTCCCAAGTGTAAGTGTATGAGATGAGCATTGTGTTGCAGGATAACACCTCAAAATTGACAGGAAAACACACTAGAGTAGTCTCCAACTGAAAAATACCACCTCTTTGACAAGTAGTAATGGACAAACTCTCCCAAACGAGAGTAACTCCACAAGTAATGTGGCTGATCTGCCTCCAACCAGCAAGCTCATGTCTCAAAATCTGCCCTTGTCTTGGCCGAAGATCAATACCAAGAGCAACCAACTGTTCATCTTTCCAATCCATACTCAAAATTTCTCTCCAATCCATTTGTTGATGAACAAATGGAACCATTAGGTGGCTGGAAAAGAAGGAAACAATACCAACAAAACTGGAAATTTGATCCTTATCCCTCCAAAAGTCCTTTCCATTTACAATAAGCTCCATCAACCCCTGTTGAGAATCCCAAGCATGGATACCCAACTGAAAATGTTTTTCAACATATTGGAAGGAAATCTCAACGCATCCCCAAGTGCTGGTGAGAACCAAGTGCATTCTCTTGAAACTGATGCCCCACGTAGTGAATCCTTGAAGCTTGACCACGAAGGCTTCAACAACATTGGAGGATGACACAAAGAGTGGCTTCAAATTCAACTCCCAACTCTGACTAGTATGAACCCAAACATCTTTACACCCGGAGGATGGTTTGTCAAGAGTGCAAACACCAAGCTCTAGATCATCATTCTCCCCTTCTTCATGAGTAATTAAACTAAAACCTTTGCTTCTTGCTGCTGTAATGAAGTTACCAGCAACTACCAAGTCTTGCTTTGTTAACACCTTGGTGTCGAAGATGTTGAAATCTCCTCGAACCAACACTTCCCATGTGGAGACTCCATCCTCAAACCCACTTGTGCATTCATTACCAAAAGGCCTCGGAAGACTACTAATCACCAAATGTGGCAACTCCTCCTGTAATGATATCAAAGCACCCATTGATTGGGGTTCATACTCTTCCTCATGCTTGGTCGCTTCACCACATGACTCATCTCTCAAATCAAAGAGAGGATTGTCATAAGTTGCTTCAGCACTCACTTCAAAGAAAGGATTGTCAAGAACTTGGAAGTCCTTCTTTACGTCTTGCTGATCCAAATCTGCACATGCAACTTCTGATTTCCTGGTGAAACCTCCAAGATCAAACTCCTCTCGAAGACTATCAAGCTCTTCAATTACTTGCTTGATTTCTTCAACTCTTTGCTCATTCTCTTGCTCCCTTAAAAGTTTGAAATCAGCAAACTGGTCTTCAACCTCTATTAAAGCCAACTGAGTTTCTTTTAACTTGTCCTTTGTTGATTTGAGCTCCAGAGTGAGCTCATCAACCAAACTCTCCTTTTCTTGGAAAACACCCATGGTCTTCTTTGCAACCTCAATGGTGTGATCACGATCTTCAATCAAATGTAAGTACTCCATTTCAATGTCTCCAAGGAGTCTTTGACATGTTGCAAATTAGGGAGAGTAACTACATCTTTAATCCCTTTCAGTCTCTCATCAAATTGAACCTTCCAGTAGAGATCTTCAACCAAGCTATGAGTGTGATCAAACATCGATAGAGCTTGCACTTCCTTGTCAATGGACACCATGAATTGTCTGTCCCAATCATGAGAATTCAAAGATGATGAACTGCTGATAGGCTGCAATTGAAAATCAGAACCTTGCCTCTTGTCTTTGCTGCCCTCAATGCTGCTCCAACATCCTTGTACTTTACCATCCACATGCGGATAATGCTCAATGCCATGGAGATGATCATTCTCCATGATTTCTTCGACTCTATGTTTGCAATCAGCTTCATGAATGGAAAAATCAGACTTGTGTTTGTAAACCTCTCTAACTCTTTCCCCTTCAAGAGCCATATGGTCTTCTAGCTCTTCTTCTTCATCACTGTCTTCTTGATCAAACATTATAGCAGCATCCATCTTGCTCAAAGGATCAAAATCATCCGTTGTTCGGAAGGTTTCCGTAGAAACATTTTCTTCTTGAGTGGCTGCAACCATTTCAAAGAGGTCATTATGGAGCTTCTTTGAACACTCTTCTTCTTTGATGACAACTTCCTCTTCAATGGCCACCTCATAGTTTGCCATGCAATCTGATTTTTGATCTTCATCTGGATCAAAGGGGAATTCATCCCACAAAGGTTCTTTATCATACTTTGGTGCCAACACACCTGGATCCCAAATGCCAAGGGTTTGATTGAGATGAACAACAGGAAGAGGTTTTTCATGCTTCATTGGAAGTATTGACTCAAGGAATAAGTCAGATCTTGAATCTCTTAAGCTGATATCTTCAAAAACATTTTCTTCCAATGGTTTTGTTTGCTGGTCCAACCCAAGTCCAACAATGTCACCACCAAAATGAAGTGAAGATTCTTCGATGCTGCTTGTTTCGAAAACTTCACCTTCATTATCTTTTATGGAACCATCATGAGAAAGTATATCGCTGATTTCTTTATGTGGAACTTCTTGGGGAGTTGAGACAGCAACAAAAGTAAAACTATCCACCACCAATTCTTCAACACGAGGTGGTATAGTCATGTTGGGATCATTACCAACTTCATCACTTTGGCAATGCTCATAGGTTGATTCAACGGGACCATCAGTATTTCCTTCTACTTGCTCTTCTTCAGCAAACTCATCCCATACAACAGTACTACTAAAATTTTCAGTGAAGCCCTTAGCTTCAAGACCTTCATAGGTTGAATCCTTATTAGGACTCAAGACTGTCGTTCTGTTCTTTTCACCAAGTTGATCTTCATCACTTCCTATTACATGCAAGTCAAGGGAAGTATTATGGGGCTCTACCCTTAACTCTTCACTTGCCACGGTATCTTCATCAAGCTCACGATCATTCTGATGTGACATGTGCACCTTTCTATCCCGACTTTCAGACTTAGCATAAATCTTTTTGATTCCCCACTTAATGTCAGGATCCTTCATTAGCATAAACAGTTCCTGCATTAACTCAAGTAAAGACTTCTTTGTAGTCATCTCTCTCTGTACGTAGTGTCTGGTATCTCTATCACTCATCTGACAATTAGATCATCGACTACTTTCACAGGATGGCAGGATACTTAGCTCTGATACCACTGAAATATTCCGAGCCAATTTTTTTCAAATTTTCAATTGCAACAAGCAGAGCAATCCACAATCGTTAGGGTTAGCTTTAAACCAGAACGATACTGAAACAACTCTAACCAGAATGTACACCAGGATCCTGATGACGGCAAGGTGTGAGCATTGGTCAGAGGATCTGAATGCAAAAACAGAACTGGAAGGAACTCTAACCAAGAATGGCGCCGATGATGGCGAGCATATGGTCAGAGGATCTTCTACCACTACAAGTACTGAAAGGGAACTCAACACCAAGTATGTGCTACCCAATCCAGTATGGAGTTGAGGCGACCATATGGCGGAGTGTAAGAATTACAATGCTATGAAAGGAAATAAGCAATGATGCTGAAAATACTCGACGTCAAGAATGTGCTTTCCAGACCGAGACGGAATGGGAGCTACCATATGACGGAGATATAAATTATTACAAAGCTACTTCAGAATGTAAGATAAGCATTACAAATCAGAATTAAGCAAGATTAAGAACTGCTGCCAGTACTACTGTTCAGCTTACAATATGAGAAGAATTCGCCTGCCAAGAGCATGAAGTTAGAACAATTCAACGAACATCTAATAAGAGGATTCTCCTTGCTTAATGAAGATACCAAGACTGATTTCTTCACTTAAGAACCAGATTTAAGATTCTGATTTGTACAGATCTGCACTTTTAAATGTAAAACCAGCATGCCTGTAATCCACTAATTTGCTCGTATAACACCCTAAACAGACCCAAAAGACTTCAAGTTTGATGCAATGGACCTATAAAATGATGGCGCCTAGTTCAGTTATAAGAAAAGGCAGCTAAAAGTGGCTATTAATTAATGGCATGGATCCCAAGGCACTCCAGAAAGTGCGCCCTACAAGGAATGACGAATTTGCATTATAAAATCATCAGCTTCATATTAAAATCTGCAAATATTCATGAAGGGTCGCCTCCAACAGAGAAAACCAATGAGACAATACCCAGAACAACACTTTTTGTATTTTTTGACTTGTGATTAAAAACAATAATCTGCTATGAGGAAAATGCAATTCTAGAATCTCACTAAAATGCACAAATCTGAACTACAAAGCCACACAATGACAATGATGCAGAAATCTTGATACAAAACACTTAGACTATACTATCTCACCACTAGTCGCTATCTTTCAAGCGAGAAGCAATGCCTAGCTAGGAGGCTTACATTCCTCGAAGCAATCCCACAGCCAATCCGGCAGCATAACATTCCTGTAGATAAAAGATACCTCGAAAGAAGAGAAGGAACCTTCTTTATAGAAAGAAGAGAAGACTCCGGAGCCTTCTAGAAGGTGCGCCCTAATCCCAAGCTGCTTTTAGGTTTAAACTTTGACCCAAACACTTTCTTCCCAATGGCGTACTTTCCTTGTGAAATATTAATCACTTCTCTTTTTTTAAATAAAATATAATCTCCTTCAAAAAGGCGTCCATTTTCCCTTTGAGCAATTATAAACTTTAGAAATATTAAAATATTTCCTTCATGAGAAAATACCCCTCAAAGTCCCCTTCTTTAAAACAACTGTTAAGTTATAACACTAGGCCAAGGGGTATTTTAAAAATAAAACATTTTGACTTAAAATAACTTATATCTTCGAAATGAACCCCTTAAGCCAAAAATGAGAATTACCCAATGAACTGCCAGAAGAGAAAAGTTGACTGAATTAATGCCGACTGGACCACTGCTAAAATTAGAATTTACTAAAAATAGTAAATTCCTGAAGATGCTCAGAATGCCAAGAAAAACATACCACTGCGAAGCCCTCTGAAAACCCAGAAGGAATCCAGAATCCAAACACCCAAACTCCAACAAGCAAAACCCTGAATCTTCAAGAGAACCCATCAAACAGCCGGAAACCCTAATTCTGCCACTAACTAGCCGACAACACACTGGGAATATGCTACCAATCACTGAAAAGTGAAGAGCTAAAAACGGGGACATTACACGTGCTCACTGCTGATTTGATTTCACTTCGTTTAAAGGACTGATTTTTTGTTTGTAATCTGTTGTTTCTTGTTTTTTGTGTTTTTGTGGTTTGATGCCAATGATTCAATAATTTCCTTACAACCATATGCATATAAAGAACTCAAATTAAACTAAACTTAGAAGGATAACTTCAAAGGAACTCAATACACTAGTTAAGAGACTTCCTTCATTACAATAGAGTGCTAAAATTATATATCTTTCATACATTTCAGAATGAGACACCATTTTCAACTAAAGACAAACTTGCAGCCAAAATGCACTGTGAACAGTGCTTGCTACAGTACCCGCGCCCACCAAAATGCTCATACAAATTAAATGACAAACTTCCCCTACCGATTTCTTGATGAAAAAGCTTCTAAATAAGAGGGCGCCCCTTTTAGGAAAGAAAGCAGCAACAATATGAAGGCGTTTTTCTTACTAGAAGATGTAGAAACCCTCACATGATGGTGGCTGGCTGTAGATGTTAAAATCAGCTTTCAAAATCATCCAAAATGCACATAACTACCTCTAGATGGCGAATGGAGATGCTGGCAGCAAAAACCCTTCCAGAAGATGCCTCCAACAACTTGTAATCAGCAAAATATGGCTCCAAATGCAGCAACAAGAAAATAACCAGCACTTTAGGGTGGTCTTTCACACCTTCAAGATGCCAAATCCTAACTACAAGCCCCAAACCAGGCTTACCCATTGCTGAAATTGAGAAACCCTAGTTTCTCTCTTCCACAATCTCCAACTCCCAAGTTTCATTCAACAAAAATATCATCATAGCATGAAGAGGTCGAACTTTCTCTTTGCCTTTTATAATTTGTCATTGAAAACACTATTCATTAAAATGGCACTATTCACTTAAGTTATTTCTTTTTCACTTTATCAGTGAATAGTAACTGCAAAATATAAAGTGACCCCTTTAACAAATAGACACATGGTCCCTAAGCCTGAGTAAGTGAAATAAATGGTGAAGATCAATATTCTAAGCTCCAATAACACGCCAAACGCGCAAATTCACCACGTCACCATACTCCAGATACCAATACTGCCTTTTACCGACCAAGTGCCCGTTCAAGTGACCCTCTATCCAGAACCACTAGCCTACGAGGATCGACATAATAGGCTAATCCAGTGACTCTGATGCTCGTGAAAGAATGGGGACATTACATAAAATATGTAAAGTAAAGGTACCTTTCCATGATGCTTTTTGCATGAATGATGTATGAGAGGACTTCTACCCTAGTCTAATGCTATATTGCACTTGAAATAACATTCAACTCTATTGTGAGGTCAATTGTAGAATTTGAGCTTGTTGTACCCATACAAAACTTTTGTGCCAAGTCAAGTTTTAAAACTAAAACCTATCATTTACCTATGCCTAATGTACTTTAAACCTTTTATGCTTCTTATTTCCTTGCCTTTTGTTCTTTTCTGATCCCTTGCAAGATCATGGAATGAGGCTCTTGATAGCATTGGTCTTGATGGAAGAAGGAAAGTTTTCAAATTGGAAAATTGGCTAAGTCATGAAGAAGGTACATACTTGGGAGCTAAAGATGCACCTTACCCAAAGGGTCATTTGATGAAATCAAATGGTTTTGAAATGTCATTCAAGCATGCACTTGGAGACTTAATGGTGTGTTGTATAGATACATCTATTGCTCACTTAAATCAAATCCTCTTCATTCAAGCATGTTTTAATAATGAAGTGCACACCACAATAAAAGGAAAATGACTTTCAATATTCAAGTCTCCCTAGAAGATTAGAGATTTTTTTATGTGATGGAATGCAATTTATGAAAAATTTGAAGTCTTGAGTGTTGGCATGTGCCTAGAAAATAGTGCACACCTCATAACTAGCAGCATTTTGTTTACTTTTTCATCTCTAATGGTTACGCGTGCTTGAACAAGGCATCTTCACATGTGGACAGCAGTAATGATGTGTCAACATTAAGACCAAAGGCGCATGTGGGATATTTGACACATGCCAATCAAAGGCATAATGCTTAGATGTGTGTCAAGTAGGAAGCACATGCCTCCTAACTAGCAACAATATTTGTATTTTAAGAAAAAAAATTCCCCTAGTGTTTAGGCCCATGCTAATACAAATGAATGTGATTGCAAATGTGTGGGAGGTTGAATTTGGCCTGTGTTAGGGAGATTAAAAGTCATCAATCCAAGGATAGATGTTTGTTTAAAATATCTTGCAAGCTATGTACATGCGTGATGGGGGTATAAAAGATTTTGAAAATCATCTATAACTGCTTGTCTAGAAGCCTTTTTATTCTTCACCATCTTCAAAGAGAAGAGCATATTCGAGGATTTTCTATTTTAAGATAGAGCAATTTTTAGCATGAGAAGCTTGTGCTATTTTTAGCGTTCACTATTTAAAGCCTAGAGTTAGCTATTTTTTAGATCTCTTGCCCTCAAAGAGATGTGAACATTAAGTTATGGTTTGTAATAAATTCAATCTATAGCTTAATTGGAGGTTGCATGGTTTTAGAATTAGAATCAATGAATAGGATTAATTTGGATAGCAAAGTGTAGTTGATTCTAATTCAATTACTTCAAAAAAAACTACAATACAAAACATTCAAGTAGTTGTAGTTAGGTTAGAAGTGCAATTAATTTATTTCATTTATTTTCATGCAGTTGTTTGTAATTAGTATAAATATGTGCCTTTTTACACTTAACTTGATGAATAGTAATTGTCAAGCCTACAATTAGTGAAATTATTGTTCATTGAGTATTGTGATTGTTAATCAAAATTCAATGTTTCTTTTTTCAATAGAATTTTTGAGGCCTAGCTTGCTTCTAAGTGTCTATTGAGATGTTTTGTTGTGTGCCGAGGTATATTAAATAGCTCCTATCAAATTTGTAAGTTTTTTATTGTAGGTCTTTTTAAAGCAAGATATCATGGCTTTGTAGTGAGTCCTTTATTTACTTTACCAAAGCCATTCTGTTTTATGTATTTGTCTATTTAATCTAAATGTGTACTTGTATTGTTCAGTTTCTACATTTTGTTGAACACACAAGTGTGTAGCTATTGGAATTTCTTTCAACCAAAAATCCTAAAAATATCTTATGTAGTGTTGATGTGTTGAATTGCCTTGTGCTCTAGATTAAGAAAGCAAAAATTAGATTTTATTTAGTTTGTTTATATTGTATACTCTAAACCACCCAAAAAATCACTATAAATATTGTAAATTGTGAGTACATATTGTTCGATTTAAGTTAGTTTTTTAAATATATAGGGAGCTTCCCCTTCTAATTCAAAGAGCAGTTTTACTGTGCATTTGTTTTGTTTTGTGTTGCATTGAAAGGTGTGAATTAAAATGCTAACAAAAACTTTCAATTAGGATAGGGAGCATGCCAATGATTATGTCATGTCATGACATTTGACTTTTTCCTTTCCTTTGTTTTTGAATTTTTTTAAATGTCATCGTCCACATGGATTCAAAGGGCTAACAATGGGTTTATAAGATGACATCACTAGGAAAGCATACACCTAGTCACTATAGAGAACCTACAAATAATGACACTTCTAGATATTGCTGTCTTTGCACCTTATCAAAGAGTGCACTCTTATTTGTGACCTAGGTGTGCCTCAAGTGGGAAGACACGGGTGTGAAATAGAACAGTGAATGGTTTAAATGGTGAAGTATGATGGTACAATGATGGCATTGTAGTAATTGACCACAAGAAGAGTGAGCTGTTTTATAAGAGACTAGGAATATGATATGTGTTTGAATATATCTATTGTGCTATGATAATGTGTATGAATATGGGGGCAAGCTCAAGGAAATTGGAGAACTAGAGTTGGAAGTAATGATGGTAGATTGTGAATGCAGGGCTATGATAGGACTAGCACAATCATAGATGTGTAGATATGCCCAATAGGGAAAATATAAGAAAATATTAGATAAACCTTAGAGTGAAGAGGCAAGAATTGTCCAAGGAACTCAAAGTGAAACCTAGGGAAATAAACTCAAGAGGGAGACAATTAGATATTATATGAATCATCTAAGAAAATGAGAATGGAATTGATGGGAATAAACCCAAGAGGTAAAAGAAAGTTATCATCTTAGAAAACCAAAATGGAACCAATGGGGTGAACCCAAGACAGAAAAGAAAAAAAGCATCTTAGGAAACCAAAATGTAACCAAGCGGAATAAACCCAAGAGGGAGAAGATAAGAAAATACAAGATAAATCCAATAGGAGAAGGATAGGAAAATGTGAGATAAATCCAAGTGGGGAAATATGATAATAAATAATGCAGTGGAGAGCACAAGCATGTTTATAAAAAGTAAATTGTGAAACTAAAGATACACTCTATATGAAAATATAAAAGTGATGTTATGTGGAAAAACATATAAGAACTCATGTGTGTCTTAGAATTGAGGGTATAGGTCTTTTGATATAATTTCCTTGCTAATGGCATCAAGGGAAATTATAGGCTGAACAAGTGTTGGAAAACTCTGTTCAAAGATATTATGGCACAACTATTCACGGGGAAGGTGTTTTGTAGATTGTTGTGGGTGGTGAGATGGGGAATGCACATGGAGATGTTCTTCTACTTTCCTAAACTATCTAATATGTCGTTCATAGGCTCTACAATCATTTGTGGAGTATGAATAGTATTTATGCCAATAGCAATGGTGCTCCCTTTGCTTGGGGAGGTGAGAAGATTTTGATGGTAATGAGTGGTCATGAGAGTGATGAGAATGGGAAAATGACACTCTTAGGTTTTGGAGTTGTCGATAGGATTGACTTTCTTTTGTAGCATTTGTGGCAGTGTTGTGGAATTTGCAAAATTGCCATTTTGGAGATAGATGTGGATGTGTTTTTTGTTTCTGTCTCAAGTGTATTATGTTGCAAGGCTAGGGCCTCTTATGTCTTTGTTAGGCATTGAAAGATTCCTTCCTCAATCTGATATGAATTTTCTGATTTTGGTTTTTGTTGGAGTCTTTGACCAGCGTATAGAATAGGTTTTTGTTTTGTTTGTGTTTTTTGTTTTTCTGATTTTTTTGTGTTTTTCTGAGTTTTATGCAAAATGCATGACATGTACAATGCTGATAAAGGAAAAATAACCAAACATGCAATGATTCTATTAATTAAAAGACTAAAATTACATAGATATGGGCCAATTGCAACATACCCATTCATCCAAAGACTAGGAAATGACTTTTTACAAGGCTGCAACTGAAATTTCGGGTCTGATATAACCCTGATACAACAAATTCGAACTCTCCCAGCTCTACAGATGACTACCCACTTCGTTTCCAGGTGTCAGAGGAGTTGTGCCATTGTTGTATGAAACTTATCAACTCCAAAACTTCAAAAACTTCACATAGCACTTAGGGTTTGAAGCCCAAATGCCAAAAAACGGTGCGGCTGCCTGTGCAACTGCTGAAAGATGGTAGAAATGTCCTCTAAAAGGACTGATCTGCAATCTGATGTGAATTTTTGTCCTCAAAATGGACTGATCTGCAATTATAACCCCAAATAATGCTGCCAACTCCACACTGAAGCTAGATAAAATTGAATCTTGTCACCAGGAGAAATGGGTTTTCATCCAAATCTCCAAATTCTCCTAGAAGTTTGTGTTCCTGGAAGCTCCAAGCTCTTTAAACCCTCAAGTTTGATGCTGCTCTCAAATTGAAGTCATAAGAATGAATCCAAAATAGACAAAAATGCATTTCTATCTTCTCCAAGAAGGGTCACCCCTTTTTGGGGTTACTATTTGGCCTAAAAATTCATAAAATACATTGAGGGTCTAATTTTACATTTTGAACTTGGCCCCCTTTTTAAAACAACTTAAGTTCTAGGATGGGGGTGCACTTTTCACTATTCACTTTCTAATCTGTTGTTACTATTCACCTTTCACTATTCCATTAAAGCCAACTTTATTATTTCCAATTTATCCCTGGCTTAATCAACTGAACTTGACTCTAAAAGGCTCGAACAACTCCCAGCATGTAATGACCCTGACCCCTTGGTGCCAAGATTACTACGAATATCTAAGTTTGACAATGATATTTGGCAAACGAAACTATTGAGCAGATCATAGATGAGTTGCTGATTCAGAGTAATCTAATACATTAACTTCAAATGAATATCACCCTTCCAATTAATTTGCAATACTTGAACAAAATGGACACAATTATCACTTTACTGAGGTGTATTTGAAGACTCCTTCACATAGGCAGAGTGAAACATTTTGTTAAATAGTTCTTTCACAGGCATCACCCAAACTGAACTGTTACATCACATATCACTACAGTCTCTTGAGATATTACCAAATGCTTTGGCGTATGAACAGATATTGCCAGAAATATTTACTCCCAATTATAATGGCCTTTCATATAACAATTACTAGATGCATATATATATGCAGATCTCTCACACACAGAACATTAATGTCAATGTACAAGAATTGCAAAGGAAGTTATTTAGGAAACTCTGTATTATCAAATCAGACATATAATAGCATACCCGGGATTGATGCGTGATAGCTTTGATACTTCGTATGATCAGCATTTTCGAGTATTGCTAGCAACATAAATATATATATTTGATAGCGCTAGGACTATGATCAATACACAGCAGGGACAATTCCGTCAAGGGAAAACAAGATCATTCCAAGATTCGTTATGGCTTCTGCCTCCTTAACTTTCATCATGAATGTTCACAAAATCATTCTAGGGCAATCCCGACAACCCTTCAACCAAATTGGTAGATTATAACTTGCGATCGCAAATTCAAATCACCCCGTATCAAACATACTTTCCAATACTATGGGAATAACATCAACGAATCTCCATTCATTGTTATGTGAAGATACGCGGCCGTTAATCTTCTGTGTGAGCCGTCGAGGAAATATGCGTTCTCGTGAATATGCCCGATATTACCTGTGAACGGATGTGATTCAATAGCAACTTTTATATTCGGCTTGCCCGTTATTGGATGGCGAAAATATTGATATGTCCATAATGAAAACCATGGTGGATGTGAACAGAGGTAAAAATCAATAATTCCGATACTCCTTACACCGAACCGTTATACATCTCACGGCACCAACAACAATGATCTTCTGCACCTTATTATCCGCTGTGTGTAAATGTCTGTCATCGGATGTGTATATGTACTCCAGCATTACAATTAAGACAACCAGGTCTATGTCCAGGGCCTTGTATGATCTTCCGCACAATGATAAAGAGCAGAATGACTTTAGTATATTACTACGATAATCTCCTAGTATCATCCAACCTTGATTCCCAAATACTCTGTGAATGAATCCAAAATGTAGTAATCGCCACTTCAGGGTTTTCGTCCTTTCATGACTAGGAATTTCCTGAGATTTTCCGTTCTCAGTTTTCCAAAGGTCCAAAACCAAACAATACTTAATCTTCGTGATGATCTTCTGTCGGCTCTCAAAGCCATATAACTTCGCCAGATTCCGTTATTCCAACCAATTTAATTACTTGACTTTATAAAGCTAAAGTTCTCAACATAATATTTTATAAAGCCAAATATTATTAATTAATTAAATAAATAAAATGCCTTTTAGGATAAATATAGACAATATTAATATTTAATTAATTAATCAAATTCTTAATTTGGCATATGAAAATTGGGGACATCACAGTCCTCCTTTCCCGGAGATTGCTTGCCCACAAGCAATCGCACACCAATCCGCTGCTCCACTCTGTTATACAAACCATTAAGCCACCAGAAGCAGCTCACCAAGATCCATGCGGTCAATGTAATCAACCATGACAATACCCAGATCCCAAGCCAATCTCAAAAACATTGCTCTGCCAATTTGCTGCACCAATCTGTTATTACTCACCCTGTTATGCCGCAACAACCAGTGAAGCACTCAATACAGCCAACAGATCCCTGGATCCCATACTGTAATAACTCTGTCATAGCACACCAACCTGTGAAGCACTCTGCTTGCCAAACAAATTTGTGGATCCCACACTGCAATAATCCCGATATGCCCAAAATTGTGAAGCAACGCATCAAGATCCAGAAGAAATAATGCACCAATCATGACAAGGCCAGGATCCCAAATTATCCTAGGTGCATAATCAATCATACCGATCTGCCATGTGTTGTTATAAACCAGGACATCAAATATCCAACTGAGGACCTCACTCCAGAAGAAGCCACAGATACCTCTAATGGCAGAAGGTGATAAAAGCTCATCGCCATGTCTACCTCCATCATGGAAAGGATGATGCAAATCCCTCCGGCTTCTCCAACCAACTGCTAAAAGAAAATTCCATTCAACAGGAGGAACTATGATCATGCATGCCCCATTAACTCCATATGCATTATAAGAGAGTAGTGAATCAATAACCTCACCAGGAGTGTTAGCATACTCAAACAGATTTGAACCAGCGGTGCCGCCATTCACACATCCTCCTTCATAAGCTAGTCTAAAGGATGTAAACTCTACCATGCGAGCCTCTAGAAAAGGTAACTCCTCAAACTCACCATGAAAATTCAAAGGCTCAACCAAATCTGCCCTATGGAAATCAATATGTGCATATGAAGACAAGATATTAGTGGCTGGTCCACTAATTGTATGCTCAACTTTACAACCACATCCCACACCTGAAACCCACATATCATTTGCGCCATTAGGATCAAGAGCCTCCTCATCATCCCACTCAAAGAGTGGATTATCTAAAGTTAAATCAGCACTCAACTCAAAAAGAGGGTTGTCAACAATGGTTGAATATATATTATTAACTTTTTCATGACCATAAACAACATACTCGTGAGGATGGGAAAGTAAACTGCTGTTGTCCCAAACCAACATTTGGGATTCCTCCATGCTTTCTTTGGAGTCACTAAACACCTCCAAATCTTGATCTTCCTCCTGGTCCTTCCAAGAGAGAAGTGGTAGTGTCTCACCTAACTCAACATCAAATGAAGTCATCAAACTGCAAGATGTTTCCTCGTGAAGCTCCTCAATTCTTCCATCAATTTTTTCACATTCCATGTAACTTGCATTTTGCATCCTGGTAGAGGCTGCTAAAGAAGATGCATTTTCATATTTATGATGAGGCATATTCAACTAAAGATGAAGATCCACAATTCCCCAGTCTTGTATGCCCACTTCTGATTTTTCAACATGCGTAGGAGTGATGCCACTTTGAGAGTCAAAGATCACACTTGAAGATGCATCCATACAATTGCTTTTGGAATCCAAACTATCACTATCCAAATCAACCTCATGCTCTTCATCAATTGCTGATACAAAATCAGACTCTGAGCAATCTGAATACTCATCAAGCTTCTCATGGATGACTTCACTGTAAGGTTCATGTGATGACAAAGAACTGTCGGCCAAACTAAAGAAATTAGAATCGTGTTCATCATTAGACTCTCCATGGGTTTCCGTACCTTGCCTATTGTTCGAAGCTACAAACTCTTCCTTCACATCTTCCACCATGAATGATGGGAGAGCATTGTGGTCAATCAAAGGAGCACCAATAAAACCCATACCTCCATAAGATTTATCAATTGAAATCTTTATGCCAACCACTATAAAACTTTTGCATTCTTTTACAGATGCCACATGCGGTTCTTCTAGTAAGATTACACCAGATTCTATCCTTTTGCCTTCATGACCCAAATCTACCTGTCTATCAAATTCTTCACAGGGATTTTTACAAACCTCACCTGTAGCCATCATATCTACGTTCTTTCCTTGTTCCAAACCATCTTCATCAAATTGTTCACGCTCCATGTCTACTTGCTTTCCTTGTTCCAAACCATCTTCATCAAATTGTTCATGCTCCATGTCTACTTGCTTTCCTTGTTCCAAACCATCTTCATCAAATTGTAAACGCTCCATGTCTCTGCCATTGACTTCTCGCTCTTGCAAATTGGCTGCAACACACAACTGATTTTCTGCTTTGCACACTGAATTATGAGCCTTACTCAACTGAAGGCGAAGATCAACAATTGCCCTATCTTTGTCCTCCACTGATTTGACAGCCATGTCTCTATCTCTTAGTAATCGCAAGTAATCTCCTTTTATGAATTCCAACGCTTCTTTGATGGACCGCAAATGTGTATGAGAAATACTAGTTATCTTTCCTGTTCGCCTTTCCTCAATTTGGGTTGACCAGATGAGGTCTTCAATTTTTTTATGAGTATCATCCATCCTTGATAACGCTTTCACAATCTTTTCCTCCTTCAACATAAATTGAACTTCCAAATCTTCCACTACAAGAAGTTTTTGTTCAAGGCTGCCATGCACTAACTTTTCTGATTTGTCTTCATGTGTAAAAATTTTGTCAACATTGAAATTTGCCCTTTCACTTGAGGACGCATTACACTCATCAATGAAATATTCCGAGCCAATTTTTTTCGTTTTTTCAAATTCAAATTACAATCAATGCACCCGTTAAGGTTAGAAGATAAACCAAAACGTGCTGAAGCAACTCTAACCAGAATGTACACCAGGATCCCGATGTGGGCAAGGTGTGAGCATTGGTCAGAGGATCTAAATCAAATTGCTTATGCTGTAACTCTAACCAAGAATGGCGCCGATGATGGCGAGCATATGGTCAGAGGATCTTCTACTCTAAGTGCTGAAAGGGAACTCGACACCAAGTATGTGCTACCCAATCCAAAATGGAGTGAGGGGCGACCATATGGTGGAGTGATTACAAATAACAATGCTTGAAAGGAAATGCTGAAAGCTGAAAATACTCAACACCCAGAATGTGCTTGCTAACCCAAAATGGGAAAGTAGCTACCATAGGGCGGAGATGTAACTATTACAAAATACTTCAAATGAAAGTGAGCATTACAGGACAGAATTGAACAAGACTGGAAATGACTGCCAGTACTACTGTCAGTTTACAGAAATAAGAGTCATTCGTCTGCCATGAGCATGGAAATATGAAAGCTTATCATTACATCACAAAGAACTCTTCTTAGCTTGGCTAGAAATGCCAAACCAATAAACTTTTCAATGATCAAAATACAATTCTGTTTTTTCTGCCAAATCTGCACTTTTTGAATTAAAACCAGCAGTCTATATGATTCATTCATATGCTCATATCTCCCTCTAATCTCATCCAATTAACTTGAAACAAAATGCAACATTCCCTAATGATGATGGCGCCTAAACTCAGACACTGAAAACTGAGCAAACAGCAAGATATTATTTATGCACGGAATTCTATGCAAGCAAATGGTACGGCTTCATGAAGAGGGGCGATCTGCTCTAATAAATCACAGCCATCTCTAAAAATTCTGTAAATTAGAGGAAAGGGGCGCCTAGACCTAGCAATGAGAATGGGCTAATACCCATAACAATATTTTTGATGTTTTTTGACTTATGATTAAAAACATGAATCTGCTGTATCAAATAATGCAATATGCTGAAAACCACTAATATGCCAATCAGATCTAACAATGCAATAAGCTGAATACAATGCACAAACTAAATGCAACTCACAAAATAGACTGAATCACCACTAGTTGTTGTCTTGCAAACAAGAAGCGATGCCCGAGCTAGGAGGCCTTCATTCCTCGAAGCAGTTCCAGAGCCAAACCGGCAGTATAACGATACTGTAGACCAAAGATGAGAAATGAGGCTCAAGGTCTTCCTTTTATAATTTCCTGTTGACTTCACGAAACCCTAAAATCCACTTCAAGGTCAAAACCCTAATCCTTTCTCAAAGATGGCGTCCTTTTCCTTCAAAGCTCAATATTGACATTTAAATAAATTCAATATTTTGATAAATGCGCCCACATTAAGCTTGCTTTGACTTTGGTAAATAATAAAATAATCTTTAATGAAGGCGCCACCCTCAAAAGACCACTTTTCAAAACAACATGAAGTCAATAGACTAGGCCAAGGGGTCAACGTTAAAATATAATATTAAACGTGACTTTTAATTAAATGACTCAACTTATCTCTCCAAATGTGCCCTGAAGCCATTAATGAGCAAGTCACTGACCAGACTGAAGTAGGAAGTCAACCATGCTGAACCCAACTGAAAAACTGCCAAAAATAGAATTTACTAAAAATAGTAAATTCCAGAAAATGCTCAGAATGCCGAAATGAACATGCCACTGCGAAGCTCTCTGAAAACCCAAAAAGAATCCGCCATTGAATCCACCAACTCCGAGCAAGGACATCCTTAAAAATAGGAAACTCTAATTTTACCTTCCGACTAGCCTTCGGGTTTCCAGAAAAAGGCCAACGGTCACTGGAAAGATCAAGTTTGAGAAGGGGACATTACAGTCCGCCCTCCCCAAGATTGCTTGTCCTCAAGCAATCGCAAACCAGGATGCTGCAAAATCTCATCACTTTCCCAAGTCGCATCCTCCATAGGCAGGTTCTTCCACTTCACCAAGTATTCTTTGATGGTTCTTTTCCTCAAAAAACGTTCTCTGAAATCAAGTATCTCCTCTGGAATTAGAACCAACTGTCCCTCTTCATCCAAAGGTGGCAACTGTGATGAAGCAACCACATTATGTCCAAGTGCCTTCTTGAGGCGAGACACGTGGAAGACATTATGCACTCTGCTATCAGAAGGTAGCTCTAACTCATAAGCTATAGCCCCAACTTTTCTGATGACCCTGAATGGCCCATAGAAGCGAGGTTTGAGCTTCTTAGCTCCACTCTTCTTGAGCGTAGACTGTCTATAAGGTTGTAATCGAAGATAAACCATATCCCCAACCTCGAAAGAACGCTCAACACGCCTCTGATCAGCATACAGCTTCTGCTGATTCTATGCAATCTGCAAATTATCCTTCAAGGATTTCATGATGTTTTGACTTTGCTGCAACAAATCCTTGGCTTGGGGTGCTTTGCTGTCACCAAACACCAAATCGGCAAAGCTAGGTGCTTCATATCCATAGAGAGCCAAGAAAGGAGACATCTTTATCGACATATGAAAAGAAGAATTGTAGCAGTACTCGCTTATATGCAGCCACTTGACCCATGCTCTTTGCTGCTCTGACACATAGTTTCTCAAGTAGCCTTCCAACCACTTGTTCACTACTTCAGTTTGTCCATCTGTTTGGGGGTGGTAACTAGTGCTTGGAGTGAGCACAGTACCACTCATTCTGAAAACCTCTTGCCAAAAAGTACTTAGGAACTTGTTGTCCCTATCACTTACAATGTTCTTTGGCAACCCATGCAGCCTAAACACCTCACGAAAAAACAGATCTGCAACTTGGGCTGCAGAAAAAGAGCTGGTAATGGCGAAGAAATGAGCAAATTTGGTTAATCTATCAACTACCACGTAAATACAATCCTTCCCTTGGGCCTTGGGCAGCCCTGTGATGAAGTCCATCGAAATGCTTTCCCATTTTTGATTGGGAATTGGAAGTGGTTGCAGCAACCCGGCTGGTAGTGTATGCTCATTCTTATTCACTTGACAAACAGGACACTCCTGAATGTAGCGTTGTACTTCTCCTTTCAATCCCTTCCAAGAAAACCTTTCTCGGATCTGCCTATATGTCTTGAAAAAACCTTGGTGACCAGCAACCGGAATATCATGAAAATTCAAAAGAATCTTCTTCTTAAGCTTAGAATCAGTTACCAGAAAGATTCTCCCTTTATAGTGTATCAATCCCTCAATCACCTTGTACCTTTCATCATGAAAAGTACCCTCAATAATGCTGGTTGCAAACTGATTTTTGGCATAATCAACAAGCAACATGTCTCTCCAATCTGCAGTAAGCTCACACAATGAGCTAAGATGGGGTCTTCTGGATAGAGCATCAGCCACGATATTATTTTTCCCTTTGACATATTCAATGTCAAAGTCGTAAGCTTGAAGCTTACTCACCCATTTTTGTTGCCTCTCGTTTAGGTCCTTCTGATGCATGAAATGTTTGAGGCTATTGTGGTCAGTCTTAACCACGAACTTGTTCCCCACCAAGTACTGCCTGAACTTGGCTAATGCATGCATAATGGCAAGCATTTCCTTATCATAGATGGAGTATGTTCTTTCAACACCCCTTAGTTTTCTGCTCTCAAACACAATAGGGTGTTTGTCTTGCATCAGGACAGCCCCAACTCCTCCACCTGATGCATCACATTGCAGCTCGAATGGCTTGGAGAAATCCGGAATAGCCAGAACCGGACACGAGCTCATGATCTTCTTGAACTTGTCAAAAACAATTTGAGCCTTTTCTGACCAACAAAAGGCTCCCTTTTTGGTGAGATCAGTAAGAGGAGCAGCATTCTGTGAATACCCCTTTACGAATTTCCGATAAAATCCACAAAGACCCAAAAAACCTTTCAACTGAGTCAAGTTCTCTGGAGGTGGCCACTCAACTACTGCCTTGATCTTTTCAGGGTCCACCTTTACTCCCTCAGCACTGATTATGTGGCCAAGGTACAGTAACTCCTCCATCCCAAATTCACATTTGGATGCTTTTGCGAACAAACTCTCAGATTCCAGGATACTAAGCACTTCCTCCAAGTGCTTGAGATGATCTTCCCAAGTCTTGCTGTAAATCAGAATGTCATAAAAAAAAATCAACACAAACCTCCTTAATTGATTCTGAAAAACACGGTTCATGCAAGACTGAAAAGGTAGCCGGAGCGTTAGTCAACCCAAATGGCATGACTAAGAATTCGAAATGGCCATAGTGACATCTGAAAGCTGTCTTCTCCACATCAGATCCCCTCATTCGAATCTGATGGTAACCCGATCTCAAATCAATCTTCGAGAAGAACTTGGCCCCATGTAGCTCATCAATGAGCTCATCTATTCTGGGAATGGGGTATCTGTTTTTGATGGTGCTTTGATTCAAAGCACGATAGTCCACACACATGCGCATGGTACCATCCTTCTTCTTCACAAGAACCACTGCAGATGCAAAGGGACTCTTGCTTGGGCGAATGAAACCCATCTCCAAGAGTTCTTGAATATTCTTCTCAATCTCATCCTTTTGCCTCTTTGGGTACCGATATGGAGTTGTAATCACCGGTTTAGCTCCTTCCTTGAGCTCTATTATATGTTCTGAACCCCGTTCAGGTGGTGGTCCAGGAGGCAAATCTGCAAAGACTTTGCTCTTCTTCGTGAGTAGAGACTGAATATCAGGAGGATGGTCACGTTTAGTCTCAACAGGACTATCAGGCAGGATCATGCATTCTACAACCCACTCAGCTTGATCGTGACAGATCAGCCTTGCCATTCTTTTGAATGACACAACCCGAGGGCCACCATTGGACATTCCTCTTAGAACTATCTTCTTCCCATCGGATTGAAACTTGAGCTCCATAGTCTACAGATTCAAGGAGATCTCCCCAAGAGAACGCAGCCATTGAATGCCTAGGACGGCATCAGTATCTCCGATGTGGACTACATAGAAGTCATCCTTGACTTCGTAGTTTCCCAATTGCATGGTCATGTTCGAGATTTTCTTGGTGCAAGAAATATGGAATCCATCGGCAACCATGACCTTGAACCCTTCAAACTCCTCTGTTTGCAGCCCCTTCTTTGCTACCACAACCTCATCAATGAAGTTATGTGTTGCTCCAGTGTCGATCAAGGCAACGATTCGCTGCCCTTTGATCATCCCTCGAACCTTGAATGATTCGTTTCTTTGGAAGCTAGAAAGCTGAGCTAAGACTCCACCACTTTCCTTCTCATCTCCGAACTCTTCTGGAGCTCTATCTACTTCACTTTCTTCAAAATCAGATTGCTGGTCAGAAAAATCAGAACTACTTTCACCAGCAGAATAGTACTCAATCTGATTAAATTTAACCCCCTTAGGGCAAACATGATCTTGAGACCATTTTTCCCTACATCGGAAACACAACCCCTTTCTTCTGAGTTCGTTCAGGGTCTCCGGATCCAATCTTGTGACATGGGGATTATGATGTTTGAACTCCTTGTGCTGAGGTCTCAAAGAAGGTCTATGCTGAGGTCTTTTCCCTTTATCCCTTTTTTGAAAGGGGGAATTTGACTGAAATTTTTCCTTAGGAGCAGTCCACTCCATGTTTCTTGCCTTCTTCATGGCCTCCTGTAGGGTTGGTGGATCAAAGCCTTTAATCCAACCTTTAAGTGGTTCTGTCAAACCTTCACTGAAAAGAATTACCAATCTCCTCTCCGTGATTCCAGTCACCATGACTGAGAGTCTCTGAAACTCGGCAATGTAGGCATCAACTATGCCATATTGTCTCAATTGTGCAAGTTCTCTGAAATGAATTTCAGGATCCTTTTTCTCAAACCTCTCAATGAGCCTCGTGGTGAACTCATCATAAGTTGTGATAGACCCATGACCCAAAGTAACTAGGCCATGGTAACACCACTCGTGCGCCACCCCATCAAGGTGTAGCGTAGCAAACTTGATCGCCTCTTCCTCTACCATGGGTCTGAGAGCTAGGTAGTTATCTAGCTTCTGTATCCAAGCTCGGGCTGAACTGTTATCACTCCTGTCAAAGTGTGGAAGTATAACCTTGTTGACAGCTTGATACAAGTCTCCTTGAGTCGATGGTCTTCTTTGATCATAATGTCTACCCTGTCCTTTATTTTTCCTTTTATGATCCATAAAGTCATTGTAGGACATATCCATCTTGATGTCGACAGGTAAAGAATCATACTCTGCACGACCAAGTCTCAATTGCTCCATGAATGAAGCATTCTCTTCAGGATCTGACTGAGTGTTAACAGGTGCCACGAAGGTGGGTTTGAAGGGCCTGGATGAGACATAAGTGTGGTTTGAAGTATGCTGAGCAGCATGTCCATCATGCTGGTTGGAAGCACTGTGCTCTCCTCTATGCCCAGTGTTGTTCTGTGGAATGGTGTTCTGTCCCACTTTTCCCATCATAAGCGATACCATGTCCATCAAGGCATCCATCTTTCTTTCGAATCTCTTTCCGGACTCATTGATCTTTCTCTTCCTTTCCCACTGTCATCTCTGTTGTTGGTAATCCTCTCGTTACCCCCAACTGACCTCTCACCTTCTGCCATGTCTGTTTCCTGAGAAGACTCCCAATGAGCCCTCAAGACTTCTGAAGCTGTCTGACCCTCTGGAGCCTGATAGAGCTGGAACTGTTTTCCAACCTTCTTGTCTTCCCTTGCAATGTACCTCTTTTCTCTGTCACTCATAGATAGAATGATCACAGGATGGAAAGATCTTTGCTCTGATACCACTGAAATATTCCGAGCCAATTTTTTTCGTTTTTTCAAATTCAAATTACAATCAATGCACCCGTTAAGGTTAGAAGATAAACCAAAACGTGTTGAAGCAACTCTAACCAGAATGTACACCAGGATCCCGATGTGGGCAAGGTGTGAGCATTGGTCAGAGGATCTAAATCAAATTGCTTATGCTGTAACTCTAACCAAGAATGGCGCCGATGATGGCGAGCATATGGTCAGAGGATCTTCTACTCTAAGTGCTGAAAGGGAACTCGACACCAAGTATGTGCTACCCAATCCAAAATGGAGTGAGGGGCGACCATATGGCGGAGTGATTACAAATAACAATGCTTGAAAGGAAATGCTGAAAGCTGAAAATACTCAACACCCAGAATGTGCTTGCTAACCCAGAATGGGAAAGTAGCTACCATAGGGCGGAGATGTAACTATTACAAAATACTTCAAATGAAAGTGAGCATTACAGGACAGAATTGAACAAGACTGGAAATGACTGCCAGTACTACTGTCAGTTTACAGAAATAAGAGTCATTCGTCTGCCATGAGCATAGAAATATGAAAGCTTATCATTACATCACAAAGAACTCTTCTTAGCTTGGCTAGAAATGCCAAACCAATAAACTTTTCAATGATCAAAATACAATTCTGTTTTTTCTGCCAAATCTGCACTTTTTGAATTAAAACCAGCAGTCTATATGATTCATTCATATGCTCATATCTCCCTCTAATCTCATCCAATTAACTTGAAACAAAATGCAACATTCCCTAATGATGATGGCGCCTAAACTCAGACACTGAAAACTGAGCAAACAGCAAGATATTATTTATGCACGGAATTCTATGCAGGCAAATGGTACGGCTTCATGAAGAGGGGCGATCTGCTCTAATAAATCACAGCCATCTTTAAAAATTCTGTAAATTAGAGGAAAGGGGCGCCTAGACCTAGCAATGAGAATGGGCTAATACCCATAACAATATTTTTGATGTTTTTTGACTTATGATTAAAAACATGAATCTGCTGTATCAAATAATGCAATATGCTGAAAACCACTAATATGCCAATCAGATCTAACAATGCAATAAGCTGAATACAATGCACAAACTAAATGCAACTCACAAAATAGACTGAATCACCACTAGTTGTTGTCTTGCAAACAAGAAGCGATGCCCGAGCTAGGAGGCCTTCATTCCTCGAAGCAGTTCCAGAGCCAAACCGGCAGCATAACGATACTGTAGACCAATGATGAGAAATGAGGCTCACGGTCTTCCTTTTATAATTTCCTGTTGACTTCACGAAACCCTAAAATCCACTTCAAGGTCAAAACCGTAATCCTTTCTCAAAGATGGCGTCCTTTTCCTTCAAAGCTCAATATTGACATTTAAATAAATTCAATATTTTGATAAATGCGCCCACATTAAGCTTGCTTTGACTTTGGTAAATAATAAAATAATCTTTAATGAAGGCGCCACCCTCAAAAGACCACTTTTCAAAACAACATGAAGTCAATAGACTAGGCCAAGGGGTCAACGTTAAAATATAATATTAAACGTGACTTTTAATTAAATGACTCAACTTATCTCTCCAAATGTGCCCTGAAGCCATTAATGAGCAAGTCACTGACCAGACTGAAGTAGGAAGTCAACCATGCTGAACCCAACTGAAAAACTGCCAAAAATAGAATTTACTAAAAATAGTAAATTCCAGAAAATGCTCAGAATGCCGAAATGAACATGCCACTGCGAAGCTCTCTGAAAACCCAAAAAGAATCCGCCATTGAATCCACCAACTCCGAGCAAGGACATCCTTAAAAATAGGAAACTCTAATTTTACCTTCCGACTAGCCTTCGGGTTTCCAGAAAAAGGCCAACGGTCACTGGAAAGATCAAGTTTGAGAAGGGGACATTACAATCAACCATCTCGCTTGTGGATGCATTACGATCTTCCCTCAAGAATGACTAGACAGAGTTGTGATCAGACAATTGTTCATCATTACAAGAATCTTTCCTTTTATCTTCATATACATCAACATGTTTCTCAAACTCTTCATAAAGATTTATGCCAACTTCCCTTGTAATTTCACTATCCTCTTCCTACATCAATAAATCATGCACTCCTGTACCTGTAGGTGTGGATGAGACATCAGAGTACTTAGATTCCCTTGAAAACGAATCCACTAAACCCTGCAAATCACGGTTTATCTTGTGATGTGTTTGAACAAACTCGTGATTGAACCTTTCCTGTGATCGAGCAAGGTCTTTTAATATTTTCTCCACACTAACCTGTTTTTCCTCTGCTGGCATTGTAGATAGGAAGGTAGGTAATAGTCTTCCATTCTGAATTCTAACCATTGTTGCAGTCTGTAGTTAAGTACCCACAAGATGGCAGGATAGTGGCTCTGATACCACTGTAATGACCCTGACCCCTTGGTGCCAAGATTACTACGAATATCTAAGTTTGACAATGATATTTGGCAAACGAAACTATTGAGCAGATCATAGATGAGTTGCTGATTCGGAGTAATCTAATACATTAACTTCAAATGAATATCACCCTTCCAATTAATTTGCAATACTTGAACAAAATGGACACAATTATCACTTTACTGAGGTGTATTTGAAGACTCCTTCACATAGGCAGAGTGTGTAATGTCCCCTTCTCAAACCTGATCGATCATGTGACCATTGGCCTT